>JAOWAN010000051.1:404516-417984 GCA_028566635.1 Lobelia cardinalis | reverse complement strand
GATTTAATTTTTGTACATTGGTGACTAAATATGAAAAATCGGTATAGTTCAGTGATTTATGATGCACTTTTGCCTTATACAAACTTGTGAGCAATATTTCACTTTTCTCTACACAGAGCATTAATAGGATGTTCCGCATCTTATCTCTATGATACTTATTTTCTCGTATGAGCATTTGAACAAGGTGCAAACTTGCTCTTCACTTAGGGGTGTTATTATTTTCTCAAGTTCGGATCCACCAGTAACATATTCTTTCTTCATCATCAAGATAACCGGAGTCACTCATCTCACACCACATGAGGATCATCAATTTCAAAACGATCAATACCCTAAACTAGTTTTATAGTTTGGTGCTATAGAATTTGGAACCGAGGAACATTGGTCACGTTTAATTGTATATTTTGTTTAGTTTTTTGATGTTTGTACTTTAAACTTTTGATAAAATAAGACTGAAGTATGAAGTAAAATTGTGGACTCAATTAGAGCGAAAATGATAAAACTAAGAAAAAGTTATAATAGAATTTATATATAGGGACTTATTCCGATAGAAATCACTTTTTTATACAAATTGTGAGAACCAATTGTATTTTAGTATATTTTTGTTGTATGCTAGTTATATGTCTATATTTTGTAAAACAAAGATTCAACAAAAGAAACTTTTTAAGAAAAATCAATTAAGATATAACAAAAATATACTAAGATACAATATGTTCGTAAATATACAATAAAAAAATTAAGAACTAATGGTAACCATTAGATTAGAAGAAAATAATGACTAAAATCAGATCAAGAAGGGGTGAAAAATTAATGGCATTTTTGAAAATATGTTAAAGTTCAAAAAGATAGTGGTAGTTTTGTAAATACGTTGCTATTTTGTGTTGGATCTTTAGTGCATTATTGTTGAATTCAAGTTGCATTGTACATTTTTATTAAATCTAAGTGTTTTTTGTGTTGAAACTTATATTTTTATTGAATCTCAATATAGTTTTTTATTGAATTTGAGGGCTTTTTTCTTGTGTTGAATCTTTAGTGCACTATCACTACTAGAATTATGCTAAATGCCCACTAAAAGATTGCCTACAGAAGCCGTAGGCGATCGCCTATGGGAGTCCCTAGGCAATTTTCGTAGGCTCTTATTTCCGTAAGCAATTTAAAAAGAAATGACTCATACGGGCCAGTCTTCCCCTTCCCCTTCATTTGTTCCAACAGAGCTCTCACTCTACTCTCTCTCCCTCCCGAATCCCTCTCTCGACTCCCTCACTTGCCGGCGACCCCGATTGATCACGAGGAGCGTTTGAGTTTTGTGTTATGCTCCCATCACGAGCAAGATGATCTCGATTTACGAGGGACGTTTGAGATTTCACAATTTTACACTTCTTGAATGAGCATGCCAAAATCTCTTGCTCGAATTCAAGCTAGTATCATTGCTCGCCAATTCGGCTCGAAAACTTAGGAAATTTTCCTAAGTGATTTCATGCACCTTCATATCTCTTTCTTAGTTCCTGCTCGACTTATATAAGTTTTAGGAGCTCGCAACTATATCTCTTACTCACCCCCTTTTTAGTCGAGCAGAACTTTATGTAATTTTTATTTTGAAGAGAGATAGCAGAATTGATCTTGCATATTTGTATGAACATAGTCCCCGAGTCGAGGATACCTCAATGCTTAGAAAAATCCTTGTCAAGCGGCATCGCGAGGAAATCACTCGCGGATCCTCAAATTGCAATCTCGAGATGAGGGTCTTTATCATCGTCGCCGAAGCGGCATCGCCAGAAATCACTCGCGGATCCTCAAATCGCAACCTCAATAAGAGGGTCTTAATCATTGCCAAAACGGCATCGCGAGAAATCACTCGCGGATCTTCCAACTGCAACCTCGAGATGAGGGTCTTCATAATCATCGCAAGAAATCACTCGCGGATCCTCAACTCGCAACCTCGACAAGAGGGTCTTCATCATCGTCGCCGAAGCGACATCGCGAGAAATCACTCGCGGATCCTCAAATCACAACCTCGACAAGAGGGTCTTCATAATCGTCGCTGAAGCGGCATCGCAAGAAATCACTCGCGGAATATCGTCGCTAATAAGCGGTATCACTGGAATGTCATCCGTGGCATAGCTCGACTTGATATTTTGTGAGCTCGTCCTTTAAATCGTGTACCGTCGAGTTTGTTTCGGAAGTGGCCTTTGATGATCACTTTCAGCGAGTTGGCTATGGCAGTGGGACTGGGAGTCATCGACGCTTTTCCATTTTTTTTTCATGCGGTGGAGCTTAGCCCTCCCACGGCGGATCTCTATCTCTCGCGCATCGGAACTTAACCCCTCACGCGATAGCATTTTCGATAATCGGCATGTTGTTAGTTGCGACTTCCATCTGGTGCGACTGCTCGTTCTTAATGAATTTCCCGACGAGTTTGGGCAGAACTTGCGAGCTCTTCTTGTTTTCTTCATCGCCGATGAAAGTGGTCAAGGGTGTCACGCCCTATCTGACCGGAAGTTCCTTCTCCTATGTTTGGGATTTTCTTTTAATTGTTTCCCAAATCAAGCTCTGTTGTGAAACCTCGTTGTTCCGTATTTTTGTTTTCGTCGTCATTATAGAGGTTGCCTCTGATAGAGGAAGTCCTCTTTGACGGTCGACCGTTTGCGAGCCAGTTGTGGCATCCTTTTCCCTTGGCTAAACCGGAAGTTAAAACCGTTTTCCTCCATTTGGATTCACGGGCCATTCATGCCTGATTCAAGCAGTTACATATTTGTCCTATGCTAGGAAATACCCGTAACGTATATATCATTTTTATTTTTATTTATTATTTTAATTTTGTATCTAATTATAAATTTAAAATGTTAATAAATAAAGAAAATATATATATAATATAATTAGTACAAAAAATATATCTCAAAATTAATTTGGGTCATAATTTTAGCCAAGGACAATAAGGTGATGTAATGAGTGTTAAAAAGGGCAATGAGTATTAAAAAGACAATGATTTTGGATTGATTTTACTCTTTTTTGAAATTTGTGCACACTATTTATCTATGCCAAGATGAACAACTTGTCCATATACTATAGATGATCAACAATAATAATGTAAATTTTGAACTTTAAGCAAATTTAACAAGTATTTGATGGGTGTACACATGATTCATGATTTTTGTTTCAAAGAGAGATGCTGCCCAGTTTGGTTTCCTCTTCGCCATGGGAAAAATTATGCGCAATCAACAAAAACGTTAATTTTTTGTTTTTGTCGTGGATGATTCCCGTTCTTGGTCTAGTCGGTTAAGATATTCGACATTTAAGCAAACAGTTTCGGCATTATAAAGGGCTAAAATAATGTGTACATTTGCCTATAGGTGTAGGCCTTATTTATATGCGTTGAGGATGCTGAATCCTTAAAGGAAGAGTAGTTAAAACCGCTTCTGGAATCCCTTAGAGTTGGAGGAAGACCATAATCCTAATCTAACTCGATCAGAGTTATATATGGAAAAGACTTCCATGAGGATATCCCGTCATTAGGAAACGGACTCTCAAGCTTGACTGCTCGCAGGAGCCAAAACAGGTCGCGTGGAGCTAGGCACTTAGCGAGGAATAAGATCATGCTCGCACGAGGCCTCAAAAAGAGGTCGCCTGTTCTGAAACTGTTCCCCTCATATCTGACTAAGTACTTTGAACTCTGATGACTATTACTTAGAGCTCGTTGGATCGCCAATAATTTTTGGTACTTTCGTACACGTGTTACTTATCTAAAATATTAAAATAGTACTTAATAAATATATTTAACAAATTTTATTTAATTAAAATAAATATATATAAAATATTCGGCATGTAGCACGGCTGCACGGGCTTTATAACAAGCAAAATATGAAAATTATGATCAATCTTTTGTCAATTTCCTTGCATCAATTTTGCCAATTGACACAGCCAAACTAACGCCCATCTGATCTCACCTCCTTTTCCTCCCTTCTGCTTCTCTGACACACACGCACACAGTTATGGCATTCACAACATTCATATCCTCCTCACCGAACCTCTGCTGCCGCACCACCCTCCAACCTATCTCCCACCGCACCACCACCACCCTCCGCTGCTCCTCCGTTTCCTCTCCATCCTCAATCACAACAACTAATTTTGACCTCAAGACGTACTGGTCAACTCTCCGACAAGAAATTAACCAGAAACTAGATGAGGCCATTCCAATACAATACCCACAACAGATCTACGAGGCTATGCGCTACTCCGTTTTAGCTAAGGGCGCTAAACGCGCCCCTCCGGTCATGTGCGTCGCCGCCTGTGAGTTGTTCGGCGGCGACCGCCTCGCCGCCTTCCCTACTGCCTGTGCTCTTGAAATGGTCCGTTCTCTCTAAACCCTTTTCGTATCTTCAAATTGGGTTTGGCCCAAAATTTTGTCTTGATAATCACAAGTTAGTGCAAGTAGATACTTAGCAGTTGTTGTCCAGCACTTGTCAGCTTTTTGGGTTATTATTTGAAATTTTTTATTGAATTTGATTCAGTGGCCGGGATATATGTGGGTTTGTTTTGGTTGTTGATACTTCTTCTGATTCTATGCAAAGATTCAATTTTGACACATCCTAGTCAAATTGGCTAATATTTCACACTAGTTGCATACTTCCCTTTACAAAATTTTGGAAGCTGCAGTTCGAAGTACTATTAATGTTATTTGTACTGATTGAATTTTTTTACCTAAAGTAGAAGGGATGTATGTTAAAAGTTGATTTTGAAACTTAAAGTGACATTTCAAATATGAACCGAGCAGTATTTTGTTTTTGTTGTTATACTACGTCCATCTATAGAAAGGAGTTATAATCTGAATGTTCGATGCCAACTTGACCGTTATTCATGCATAAATGCTGACAAATGCTGAGTGTTTTAAAACAATTGTCCTAGTTTCCTGTCTCTGGTGTACTACCACATTTGAACCCTGAACTGTTGGTTTCAATGCATTGACATTGCTTCTTTTGGTGTAGGGAGGATGAAATGGTTATCCTAGTTTTTACTCATAAGTAATGCTGCAAGATATGATTGTTCACGTAGTGAGCCTCACATATAAGTAGTTTGGTTCCAAACTAATTACAGTTTAAAGCATTATCAGAGTCAGAATTCATAGAGTTATTTTGGATGGGGTTTCGCTAAAATCTGTATTAGGAGATAATTTACACCAGGGACCAATGGTGATGTACGGAAGCATTTGCCAGTGCATGGGAACCCTAATCCTCTGCTTCCTCATTGTGCCTTCCTAACTTTGGTCCACTTAATCTCGTATTTAGTAATATGCAGATTTTGTTTTGATAGAAATAATATGCAGAAAATGTTCTCTTAGATTCTAGTATCCCTATTAATTAGAAAAGGGAAAAACTAGGAATGCGTCTCCGGCAGCATCCACGCTTTCTTTTCTTGGCAAGCCATAATCCCTTGCAAAGTCTAGTTTGAAATTACCTACACCAAATTAAATACGAAATTATATTCTTATTTGTTTTTAACATTTACACATGGTACTACGTAAATTTAAAAAATATATATATATATATTTGTGGGATCACTTTATGAAAAATTTCTTAATCAGAGTTAGGACTAGATTAATACTCTGTACATCTTATGCATTCACTATCGTGTCTTTCATCGATCATCTGAGTGCAACTAGAAATGTTTAACCCACATATACCACAATGCCCTAAACCTCCAACTAGGGTTATCAATTACAGAAAACCATTACATAGTACTATGGATATCTAATCTTAAAGAACATCAAATTACAAAATATATTTGCACATTAGACCGAAAATGGTAAACAAGGGAAAAGAATCCTCGCTGTTTGATGTCTGAATGTTTGTAGAGCAAGACTGCAACGAAAATCCAATTTTGTATTGAAACAGTGAATCATGATGGCATTGCCAAAGCTTTTTATCATGAAGCTGAATATTTAGCTATAAAATATCACCTTCATAAATTTCTTTCTTTGTCGTTTCATCTTTTATTACACACTCTCGAAATGCTTCCTCAATTTAGTGTAACTGATGAATCAGCTTCTTGAGCAAGGTTTGATATGAGTTTGATTGAGGAGAAAGATATAAAATGGAGACATATATAGATGGGAAATGGCCAGATTGTTAGTTTAACTGATTGATTCCTAATTATTAGAGATACAGGTAAGGTCGCTACTCTAAGATTTTTCTGTATATTAAACATAAGTAATATGAAATACCTTGTATACTTGCTACAAATTTATGTGGACCAATGAGGTTAGGGGCCAGAGGATTTCGATACGTATGTACCCTGGTGTTGATTTCCTGAATATGGCTTTTGAACAACTGACATAATGGCTATTGTTAGCATTACCATTTAGGCAATCTAGGATAACTCTTTTTGTATATAATTATATGTTCTTTCACAAATTTTTTTTTGTTTGGTTACTTTTATGTGTAGTTGAGGAATATTATAGTTTGTTCTCTAAGAACCCAGTAAACATATGTGAAATATCAATCTGCAAATTTTTTGGAGTTGAATATGGATTATGGAAAGTCAATCTAGGACTTAAATTTCTATGGAACGAAGGTAGTGGTTGGGACTGAAGTTTTTGATAATTTATCATTGTATTAATTTTGGTCACATTATGGTGGGAGAGTGTTAGCTCCACGATAATAAAACTTACGTCTAGCCAAAATTTAGGTGGAGGGTATTCAAGGATAGTTTTAATCAATTAGTACTCCTTAGCCCTTCCACTCCGGGCAAGGAGTCCACTATTCTATTTTGGGAAAAGAATCTACTTTCAAAATTTTGGCTAATTTTAACAGGAGATACTTATAACTTATAAGCACACTTGTCTTTAGTCTTTACAAAATATTGGAAGTTGCAATTGAAAATACTATTAATAATTAGATTTTTTTAGCTAAAGTAGTATAGATGTATGTTAACTATTGATTTGATTTAGCTGGATATTGACCTTTAAAGATTAAAGTGGCATCTTTGATTTGAACGGAGGGAGTATTTTTTCGTTATACCACCTCCGGCCTTACTCCTTAGAAAGGGGTTATAATTTGAATGTCCAATGCCAACTTGACATTTTTCGAGCAGAATTGCTTAGTATTTTAAAACAATTATCCTTGTTTGCTGTTTCGGTTGAACCCTGAATCGTTGGTTCCAATCCAATGCCTAGACATTGCTTCTGTTGGTGTAGGGAAGATGAAGTCTCTATCCTAGTTTTAACTCGTAAGTAGTGCTTCAAGAGATGAGTGTATGTAGTCAGCTTCACATATAAGTAGTTTGGTTACAAACTAATTACAGTTTAAAGCATCGTTAGAGTCAGAATTCATAGAGTTATGTTGGATTGGGTTTCACTAAATATCTCCAGTCGAAGCTTATCTATACCTGCAACCATTAGCAATGAATGGAAACAGTTGCCAATGCATGGGAACTTAAATCCGATGCTCCCTCATTGTGTCTTTTTAACCTTGGTCCACTTAGTCTCATATAGTATTTGATAATAAAAAATCACAATATTTAATTTTAATATACATAAAATACAATCTTAGATTCCAGTATCCCTATTAATTAAGAATCACAAGAATGCGACTCTTGCAGCATTCACTCTTTCTTTTCATGGCAAGCTAGAAGCCCTAGCAAAGTCTAGTTTGAAATTACCTACACCAAATTAAGTAAGAAATTATATTTTTAAACATTTGCACATAGTACTAGGTAAATGTTTAAAAATAACATAATTATTTGTGGGCTCACTTTATCAAGAATTTCTTCATCAGAATTAGGAGATGATATTTTTTTTTGTACATCTTATACATTCACTCTGATGACTATCACCAATCATCTGTGTGCAATGTCAAATGCGACACCTTCATATAATGCAAGGCCGTAAACCCCCAACAAGGGTTATTAAGTACAGAAAGTGAGAACCATCAGATAATACTACGAACGTCCAAGTTAAACATCAAATTGCGGAAAAGTTATGCACGTTTGACCAAGTGGTAGACTACAGAAAAAGTCCTCTCTGTGTGACGACCAAAAATTTCTATAGCAAGACCAAAATGAATCCAATATTTTGTTGAAATGACAAATCATGATGACAATGACAAAGCTTTTATTTTTATATCAGATAAAAAAACGGCGCTGAATATTTAGCTATAAAACATCATCTTCGTAAAATATTTCTTCTTCGTTTCTTGTTTATCGGACGCACTTGAAATACTCCCGCTAACTCTAGTCTAAATGATGAATCAGCTTTTTGCGCTAAGAATAAATTTGATACTGAAGAAAGATGTGAATAGAGACATATAAAAGGGAAATGGTAAGATTGTTAGTATAACGGCAAGAGGAAAGTGGAAAATGTACTTAAGATGGGTGTACTGTGGTTTGATTCCTAGTTATTAGAGATAAGGGGAAACTATTTCTGTTAGATTTTTCTGTATAATTAGCATAAGTAGTATGAACTATCTTGTTGACTTACTATGAATTTAGGTGGAGCAATGAGGTAAAGGGGGCACAATTGGGGGGGGGGGGGGGTATCACTATCAGGGCCCAATCCATGCTTTGGTGTTAATTTCTTGAATATGGCTCTGGGACAAGTGCCATAGTTCGTAGCAATATCATTTTGACTATCTAGAGTAACTCTTTTTGTATAAAATTTATGTGCTTTCACAATTGTAAATAGTGTTTTTTGTTACTCGTTTTGTGAGGATGATAGTAGTTTGTTCTCTAAGAACTGAGTAAATAGGTGTGATGTGGGGTATTTTTGGAGTTGGATTTGGAAAGTCAATCTGGGATTTAGACAATTCGGCAATATATTAATTTTGATCAAATTGTGGTGAAAAAGTTAGGTCAGCGATGATAGAAGCTGTGAGCTCTAGCCAAAATTCAGGTGGAGGATATTTGAGGATAGCAATGATTAACTGGGGTAATTTCGTAGAATATTCTAATTTAATTGGACTAAGAAGTAAGAACAAAGGAGAAATAGAGTTTTTGCTTCAAGGAGCTGGGTATAGACAGTGACCTTCTGGTGTATATTACATTGATTAATTCTTTACCCCTACGTCCAATTTTAAATGATTTACATACTTCCCGACAGATAAACGTACTCTCCCGTAAGGAGAGACACTTAGGTTTTATGATATGGTGAAAGATGACTAGAGAATTGGTCACTTGGAATGATCAAGTAATTAATTTTACTTTTTGTGGTGTTTTTCTTTTCTCTTTGCTTAGCTATGATACTGCGTCTGATTAATGTTACTTGACCAATATATGATATTTGTCAGATTTCTCCCCACCCCTATCTACGTCCTCGAGCAAATGATCTTATCTTAGTGTAGGTATCAGTTTTATCTTCTTATTAGGAAAAAGATCTGTATGAGTCAATTTAGAAGTGTCAAATCTATCCACCTTTACTTTTAGATTAGTCACCAGGGACAGACATGTTATACTCTAGATGTAAAATCCAGAATCTGAGTTAAGAGATAGGGTAAATCAAAATTTCATTTTAATTATGAGGACTTCAACCTTTTATACACATGTTTTAAATCTTACATTAGCAAGAATGGTCTTGGTAGAGCTTTTAGTTCTTTCCAACCAAAAGCTTGATGTATGTCCTGTCTTGTGGCTCATATTTCAAACCTTGCATGAGGTTGGCCATTCTGTTTATTCAAGGAAACTAAAGCCCAATTGTATTAAGTTTGTTTAGGTAATGTAATTATTGAAACCCGTGTATGGTCCCTAGGGTATGTCAGTCACAATATCCAAAATTGATTAGCTCTCGTCTAATCTGATTTATTATTTGAATACCATGGTCCTCATTTCACCTCATCATTTCATTTCATTTATTTCCTAGTAATGCTACTCATGATAAATACTGATTGACATTCTCTTATTTTTGTTGTTTATCTTCCGATAGGTTCATGCTGCTTCACTGATACACGATGACTTGCCATGTATGGATGATGACCCATCACGTCGGGGCCAACCGTCAAACCACACCATCTTCGGCATTGACATGGCAATTCTTGCTGGCGATGCCTTATTCCCACTAGGCTTTCGTCACATTGTCTCCCACACACCCACAAACCTTGTACCCGAACCCCATCTCCTCCGCGTGATCACCGAGATTGCCCGAGCCGTAGGGTCTACCGGCATGGCAGCAGGCCAGTTTCTCGACCTAGAAGGTGGACCAAACTCTGTAGAATTTGTCCAAGAAAAAAAGTACGGTGAGATGGGTGAGTGCTCAGCTGTTTGCGGTGGTCTACTAGCCGGTGCAGCTGATGATGACATCCAACGGCTGAGAAGGTATGGAAGAGCCGTTGGGGTTTTGTATCAGGTGGTTGATGATGTGATAGAAGAAAGAACAAAGACTGGGGACAAAGATGAGAAACCGCAAAAGGAGGGTAAGAGTTATGTAGCCGTCTATGGCGTGGAGAAGGCAATAGAAGTGGCGGAAGATCTTCGAGCCAAGGCAAAGAGAGAGTTGGATGGTTTTGAGAAGTATGGGGAGAAGGTGCTCCCATTATACAGCTTTGTAGATTATGCTGCTGATAGAAGTTTTAGCTTTGCTGATCAGGTTTGATATTTGAAACTTTTAGCAGCTGCATGTTAGTTGTAACATTGTTTGTCCAATATCAATTTGGAAATAAACTTTCTAGAGATATATGAATAATTGGAAATATTCATTGTGTAGATCAGCTTTTGAATCCCAATACTGCGAAACTAACCAATTTAAAAGCAGAACTTTCTATTGCCAATTCCCAAAAATGTTTATATGTTTCACTTCTTGATCCCTACTGAGCATTAACTCTTGAGTAATGAATGATATGCCAATTATTGATGGTGGCTTGGTTTGTGTAAGCTCCAAGAAGCAAGGATGGTGGCCATGAGCTCATTGTTGTGTTCATCATGCTATGTAGTGTAGTGTACATGATGGTTAGAAACGTGTGTTGTGCATGGCTAACCAAATAACCGAAGTTCTTTAGCTTAAAACACGAGTTTCTTAACCAGATTTGATTCGGAACTATAATATGTCCGACATGCATTGGGGTTAGATGTGCATATCCTCTTCCCCGGATATCTCAGAGAAGGAGACCTTACGAGAGCTGTCGACTCCAACTACCATCCTTGTATGATTTGTACTTAGTTTCAAGCAACTATCATCTTGTCTACTTCATTATTTCTGTGGCATGTTTTGATCCTCATTACCGTTAGGTAGAAAATGTGAACCATTGAATGCATGTGGCTTTCGACCTAGTGATTTCTTGTTACAGACGTTACCGGTGGAATCTGGTGTTTTTGAATGGTTAGTTTTTTGTTTTTTTTGGTAATGATCAAAATAAAAAATATGAGAGATAAAAAACTGTGAGATTAATGAGAGAGAAAAACTGAAAATCAAATCGAAAATGTGCACCAAGTAAACAAACCATTACACAAAGAAGGGCTAAAAATCCGTAAACTATATATCCAGTCGCATTTTATTTATGAAAAATGTAGTTGTAAATGAGAAGAAACACTAGGGGCATGGAATGAAAAGAGAATGAACGAACATAAAATAAATTTCATTAAAACCATTAAAATTATCCATCTCAGATAAAGAGAGAGGCAACAATTATTAGTAACTAAAACTGGAGTCAAATCCAACAAAAAAAAAAAAAAAACCAAAATTAAGCAAAAGATGGAACAAACTAAAGCTTGAGATCCAAATCAAGATCCGAAGAGGATTCATCCTGCTGCTGATTGCTGTTTGTAGGTCCATTAATGGCTGCCTGCTGGGAACTATTATCCCCAGCTGATCCATTCCCATTATCCTCCTCAAAATTGAGATCATTATTGTTTGGAGGGACTCCCAGAAAGTTCCAAACTCCATTCCCACTTCCCTGGAATGTGGAAGGAGCAGCCATCCCACTTCCCTGGAATGTGGAAGGAGCGGCCGTCACGAAGGAATGATTGTTATTGTTATTGTTGCACATATGCACAGCTAATTCCATCTTTAGCCTATCGACATATGACACATCGTGGGTGGACCATGGATTAGCATGTTGGCCAAATCGATAACCCATGGCCAACCCCGTCGAAGTTGACCATGGGTGCTTAGGAGAGGGCTTATGAATCATAGAGTCAGCCTTAACCCCAAGTGACCTGTTGTAAGAACCTGAACCACCATACATGCTACTCGGTTCTTGAGGAAATGCCGAGTAGTGAGGGTTGTAGGGACTATGGTTGGATGGTGGACAGTGGCGGAAAGATGGCAGCACTCCGCGCTGCTCCTCTTTGGCCAATGCCCGTGCCTCTCTATGGGCGTTTTGATGGCCTCCCAAAGCTTGGGAGGAAATGAACTTTCTTTCACAATAGCAGCATGGGTAAACCCTCTCATAACTTTCCTTTCTAGGCTTGATTGAGGACTCGCCCATGTCGTTGTTCGACGCAACAACCAGGGCCATCTCAAAGTTATCATCCTCGCATTTCTCTTCCAGATCGCTAGGAATTAGCGTCAAATCACGAATGCCCGTTGTAGGGGAAACAAGTGGCTTCTCGTAGTCGAATGACTTCTCCTCCTCCTCCTCACACACAACTTTCTCTTTGAGTTGCTTACATTCACAACTCTCCGCCGCCACCTCCGGGGCTGCCACAACTTTCTCTTCGAGTTTGTTGAGTTCATCTCCCTCGGTGGCTGCCGGGGATGTGCTAGAGCCCTCAGAACGACATGGCCCTAAAACTTTAGCAGCTTTTCCCATATGTTCTTAGAGGGATCTAGCGAGGGAGAAAGGGATTTTTAACAAGAACAATAACAGTGATGTAATAAACTAGAAGAGGGATGAAAAAACAAGAGAGAATTGTGGTGTTTAAATAAATGACACAACTTATTAATGCACAAAATCTCAATACAAAAAAAAAAATAACAAGATGCATGAAATCTCATACTTTAGGAATAATTTTCATGCAATCAGAGGCTGGGGGGGGGGGGGAGAGAGAGGGTCAATAAGCAAAGAATTGAGCCAAGTTCATGGGAAGATTAAGAAACCTAGTTTTAGAGATAAAGTGAAGAGATAGTAGTATAGTGAGTTCAATGCCCTTCTAACACTGCCATTCCTAATAGAGAGTGGTCATCCCAAAAAAAAGTCAAAAAATAAAAATTAAAGTGGTTAATTTAATTACTTTTCAATTAGATTTTCAACCATAATATTGATTAACCCAAGGATTTCTTATATTCACGTAATTAACCAAAGTCAACTAAATTATACCAGGCACATTGCACATATTTAATTGTTATCCTCCTATACTTAATTAGCAATATAAATCATTATTCGAAATAATTTAAGTTTAAACTATACACTCATTGATATATAATGCATTAAATATTACTTAGTTTTTTTACAACTTTAATTACAAAATCATATCAATAAAGGAAATCCAAGTCTTTAACTTTATGATTTCCCAAAAGATAGAATTTATTGCTCAATGGAACAATATAAACTCA
>JAOWAN010000051.1:391440-404416 GCA_028566635.1 Lobelia cardinalis | reverse complement strand
ACTCGAATTCGTGAAAGTTCGACTCGTAAAAAAAATGTGAAAAGCTCAACTCGAGTTCGTAAAAATTCGACTCGATTCGGCTCATTTACAGCCCTCCTACTATCTCTTAAGGCAATTAATAAACATGCATTCATACCTTCTCTAGTTAAGGGTTTCATACTGATTTGTACCAATCCAATATGTAAATAATTATAAACATCTTTCTGTTTAATTATTCTTGGATCAAACAATTGTATTGTTTCCAAATATCTTACAATTGGTAATGTTCTTTCTAAAGTCTTGATTATCTTTTTGAATTTGTAATCAAATGTATTAATTATATAAATATCATTAAAAGCTTCTTTGGGCATTTTCCAAGCTATATATTTTTCCATAATTTCATCATATTCAAATTCACTACTATGAATTATTTTAAATATTAAATAATATTATTGAATTATTTTTTTATTTTCAAATTAAATTATTATTATTTTTTTAATTCTTATTTTTAAATTACATACTTATTAAATAATTATTATAAATATAATAATAAATATAATATTAAAACTATTATATTTAATACATTATAATAGTAAAAATATTATAATATAATTATTTGTTATATTTTAGTAAGTAAAATATTGGAGAAAATAAGCATTTTAGCTTGCTATATTAGTATTTACTTGCTAAAAATATAGCAATAGCAAGTCAGAGTGGGCAAGCTTGGAGATGGCGTGAGTTTTTGTTGCGTCTGTGTCCCGAGAGTGAAAAAACAATAATGGCGGAGTCGTCTACGACATCGTCGTCGCCGGAAGATCCCGGTCGGAGCCTGGATCTGCTACCGGCGGCGCTCATAGGAACAATCATGACAAAGCTGGACGTCCCTTCCATCTGCTCCGCCGCTGCCACCTGCAAAAACTTTAAACTTTGCGCCAATCAAATCCTCTCCTTCCTCCCTATTTTCCACCTCTTCGTAAGTCCTACATTTCACACAATCGATTCGATTCCTTGATTTTTATTTTCAGGTCATAGCCTAACTCGTACGAACACGCATTAAATTTCGTAGGATATAGCACCAACGATTGACCTGTTGCGGCCTATGCTACCGTCAAATCCGTACCTACGAAGCCTCAAACTCGATTGTAATAGGCTCGACGATTCATCGCTCGATTGCCTTCTCCAGCCGGCTTTGCATGAGCTCTCACTCCACAATTGCTTCGATTTCAGCGGCAAGCTTCTCTCCGAGGTCGGAGGCCGCTGCAAAGAACTGCGGTACTAAATCGAGCTTTATTTTCTCATTTTATGCTTTCTTTTGCTTGAATGCACATGGAATTGGTGTAGGAGAACTGTAAATTGTGATGATATAGCTATTAAATTTATACTATGCTCCTTTGCTTGAAAGAGTTATCGCGGTCATATTTGGAACGAAGATCTAATTTTGATTTATTTGCATATTCTAATTCCAAAAAATTTCTGTTCCTGATACTTCTCCATTTCGTGAGGGAATATTTGATATGAATTTATTTCCTTTTTGAATTGTCTGAAGCTGGCAGTTTATGTAGTCTACAATGGTTGCTGTATATTCTTTAATATGTAAAATATTTGATTCGAGTTGTCTTCGACTCTTTGGCAAGTCAAACTAAGAATGTATTATGGGCCACAGAAGTAAACCTCTTAAATGTCTAAGGGATGCTGCTATTACTTTTGCTTCAGGTCACTGTACATGAGTTCTGTGGCTGATCGAAGGGGGCGATCAATTCATGTATCTGATCTAGAGGAGTTACTCGGTGGTTGTACTCAATTGGAAGTAAGGTTCTTATTTCGAGAATACCTTCTTAAGTGTTGAAAAGTAAAACTTTTATGACGAGAACTAATAAGAAAGCTTGCGGAAAAGCTTAAAATAGTGATCGGATGCTAAGTTTTCCATGGGTGTGGTAGGTGGCTTCTGAGAGCAATACAGTAGAAAATCATATTAATTTCCTTACTTGACTTGCACGTTCTCAATAATTAAAATTATATAGGTCATTCATGTTAGCATAAACTTACTAAGCATTCTCTTGTTTGAAGTACTTGCAAATTTGTAATATATCTGTTTCTGCTATTAAATCTTTACTAGGAATTTTGTCCCTTAGTAGCCGAACGAGTAAATACACCTTTTAAAATCACATTTTATGTCTTTTCCTTGTTGCTCAAAGTTAAAGCACCCTATTTTGCTTGGTATTATAGCCAGCTTACTGATTATTCAGAGTTTTGCTAGTAAGACTAAATTTTATTTACTAGTCCCTTGGTCCAAATTGAGTGTCCAATGTAAGACATTACCAAACAATTATTCAACATAAATTTATTTTATTTTAGATTCTAAAATTTCAATCATTGTAAGAATATTAAGCAAACTACCAATCACAGCTTTTATAAATTTACAGCAAGAAGTGAATTTCAATAAATATTTGGTCAAAATTTCATCATGTTGACGCCAAATTATCAATATTCAAAACTCATTTGGGATGGAGAGAGTAACATATTTGATTATTTGTTTCTGTCATTGATGTTTTTATATTACTTTTGCTTTCTTGAGTCAATATTGGTTAAAGATCAACTGGACACAGTCTTTAAATGAGATTTACAGCGGTAATATAATTGTTGTTTTCTCAAAGATACAACAATTTTAGTTGAACAAAGTACGTGAATAGAAATATTCGTGCTTTATACTCTCTCTGTCATTAACAGCTTACTTTGGACATCCTAATAAATCCATTTTCCAAGGCTTAAGTGGTATTCAAACGACTATCCTGTTTCATGGTGCTTGTTTGTGTGAATAGGGCATGAAAATGAAATATTTGGTAGGCACGCGTGACAGGTGTAATTCTTGTACTCCCAGTGTAGGGTTGATTTTTGCAGTCCTCTAGGGTGAGTGTGTAGTTTTTCTTGTAAACTGACCTTCATATCGGAACAATAATTAAAATTGATATGCCACGATCTGCTTTGTATCTCCTTCTTACCATTTTATGTTTTAAAGGGACTAATCCTTTGTCTGTGTATATTAATTTTTTAAGTAGAAGCAAGTTGGTTGTGTATCTTACGTGGCTGAGTGGAGCTAGACTGCTTTTATCTTTATTATTGATGTGCCTCCTTCAAATATTTCTGGGTAGTTATAGGCTTCTAGCTACATACCATTGACAACATAAGGGAAGTTACTATTTTACTTTTCTTTACCTTGTGATTTATCAGAGTCTTTTAGAGACCTTAATGTCGTTTTCTATGTTCTAGTATCTATCACCGTGGGAAAAGCATAGGCAATGGAGGTTTATCTTGCTCCCTAAAATATAATGATCATAGAATAATATTATGTGTTCATAAACAACCAATAATGCTTGTGGGAAGCGTGAAATATGGCGTATGGATTGATTAATTGGGAGCACTGTACGAATGATTCCAGTTTCAGCTCTTTTTAGTCAAGATAGATCTTTTGCTTCAGGATGTATCTTTTAAGAGTGGATATAGGTTTCGTTCCCAGGATAAGAAGTTTGGACAGTGACAAACGTTACCTATTTCTAGTGGACGCAGAGCTAATGACTTCAGAGCTAATGGCCAGTCCCTGCGTCTAACAATTCCAATTTTTGTTTCGTGGATAACTGCCTTGCAAAGTTGCAGCCAAAATTTCAACATTCCCTTGTAATCATGACAACAATCAATATTTTTAAAGTGATCCAGAAAATTTTATGGTACTACTGTACTAGTGCTTAACCACCTATGTCCGTTGTTAATGTCAATGAAGAATACATGTGTACGAGGAATTTAAAACACAATGTTCTCAAGGTTGACCGGCATCCCCTATTTGGCTGAGACTGAGTTATCGGATCCAAAACGTCGATCTCTCACGTGTGCTTGTACTGTAATACACCAAACTGCATTTGTTACTGTCTAACACCATTAATCAAAACTATGTTTTGACTCCATCTTACCTAAATTAAAAGATTATGACCATCCTTTTCTGTTGATCTCACCAAAGTTGCTTTTATCCACCTGGATTTGATCTCCTTTTGTGTGGTCTTTACCTCTCCTTTTGAAGGACTATAAATTTGTAATGCTTTTCTTGAATCTACCAAAATAAGTATATATCACCGGTTTGTTTTGTTTTTAATTTACGTGTATGTGCATTTACTTTAATTTTTTCTATGGCTGTAGATTGATTTCATATAAATTACCACCTAAAGCATGTTTTATAGAATTTTAGAAGTTGGATTGTGGATTAGCATGCAGAGTTGTGATTCCTGTACAAGCCAACCTGATTAGGAGTACAAGAAACTTAAGAATTTTTCGTAGTATGTAGTAGAATCTTATATTAACTTGAAGATGATAGCAATTCGTCTGAGTCTGTGAAGGCTAAAGATGCAAAACTCACTATATAGCTGTGTTTCCATCCCTGGGATGAAACGGGATTTTGAGATTAACATCGTAAATGAAAAAAGTTTGTTGCTCGAGGTGATTGCCATATAAATGAAAGAGAAAATGTTAGTCATAAGAGGTAAAGATGGAAGTACAAATGTATCGAGCATTTATCCTACTTCTTTCTGTCTACCATGAGATTATAGCAACCATTCAAGATGGATATTCTACATTGTATTTCTGCAGCTTCATGTTGATACTTATGTGATAATCTCTGTCCATCAAAGGGGATTTCAAATCAATAACCCGCATCTGCTCTTCATCTAGTAAAAATACGGAACGATGACCAAGTGTTGACTCCTGTGCATCTACATGTATGGGAGCGAACACTCTACTTCCCACTTACACTTGGTGTCCATCCCAACTTAGGAGATCTATACCTATAGTTACCCTTTTCTTGTGAATTAGTGTCGTCTAATATTGCAGCCAAACCTCAGGAGTAGGCATAAGTTACGTAATAGAAGCTATCAATGACAAAATAAATAATTTATGTGATTATGTTTCCAAAAGAGGGCATATCATAAATAATTTACATGATTATGTTTCCAAAATAAATAATTTATATGATTATGTTTACACAAGTAATTCTTGACATAAACATATGAGAGAAGCTGTTGACCTGTGATTTGTTATACATTGACTTGACCATTTGAGTGTTGAAACAGACCCTAGTTGTCGACATGTCAATCTCCATGTATCCGAACATGGTGACATGGTCATAGTCATTGAATGTGCATAAAGTTGTAATTTAATTCTACTTCGATTCACGTTTGCTAATTTTTTTCCTTCTTGTAATGTCTTGCTATTTTTGTTTTCATTTATTTAGGTTGGAATAAGATCAAAGAAACACTGATAACAAGAACTTATATATAAAAGTTTCTGATTTGGAGTGTTCAATATGAGATTTAAGACAATTAAGTTCATTTCCTAGTTCAAATTTTCCATCTTTCGTTCTTTCTCTTTCCCTACCAATAGGTGTTAATTCAAGTTTCAGCAAATGCCATGTCAGAAGTGTTGGACTGGTGCTTTTCATCTTTAAGGGGGAGAATTGACTCTATTGTAGTCTGTAGTTGAAAAACATAAAGGAGCGGTTGGACTCGTGGTAGTACAGACCTGATGTAATGCGACCAGACTAAAAGTATTTATAGACCATAGAGACAGAGAAGTGTCCAGCAGCTGATAAATACTCCCTCCGTCGTGAAATAAGTGGCTTGGTTTGAATTGGCACAAAGGTTTGGAGAGTATTTGACTTAATAAAAGTGTAGACAAAAGGAATTCAGTGGTGGGTCTAAGAGAAATTTGTGGTCCAAGCTCTTCCTTTTTGCTCCAAAAAGGAATATATGACACTTATTTTGGGTACCCCAAAAGGGAATAATGGACTCTTATTTTGGGATGGAGGGAGTAATAATCACTGATGCGGGGGATGCCAATATTTCTCTATGTATCAATAAGATTACGCAACAATAATGTCCCGTGAACCCATAAGCCTCGAGATTCCCTTGTAACTTTTAAGAATGGTCTTTATGTTTTTGATGTTAAATGTGTCTTGTTATATTGTACTTCAGGTAGTAGCTCTCGTTCCACTAATATCAGCCTCAACTTGATATGCATAGACTAGTTAGGGTCTCGAATTTTGGTTTATATTTTTTGTGCTTCCCCTGGTTGGGCTGGTTTAGTCTGCTAACAATGAAATTGACGGAAGTGAGGGTTGACACTTGACATCCTCCTGTCAGGCTGGAGTTTAACTGAAACAGAAGGCTTCTTTTCCTTGCAAATGGTTATCACTTGGAAGAAGCTTCTTTTTTCTCTCAGAATGGATATTAGTGGAGTTTGTATCACTTGGAAGAAGCTTCGTTTTCTCGCAAAATGGGTGTCACTTCCGCTTAAATGCTACATACTTCTTGTTCTTTTATATTTGACTTCATTTCTCCAAGTGGGAAAAAAAAACAAAATGTGATGCTTTTTATGGATTGGGTTGTATTGAGTGACATTAGAAGCAGATCTGGAATTGGCGGATGGTCTTTAACAAAGGCTTATATGCTGACAACAGTATAAGATGCTGAGGACAAAGAATTGATGAATGCAAAGAACGGAGAAACAATTATGATTAAAATTGTGGCTCTACCTCAAGATTAGCGAACGAACAAAAACAAGCCCATCCTGCGGGTAGGCATAGAGAAGTACGATAAGTAATTAAGGTTTTGATTATGGCTTCAGGTTTCTTAATCTCTCTCTTTCTTTTTGGGTGGAGTTGGATGTAGGGAAAAAGAGTAATTTAGTTGCTTTGTCTTGACGTAAACCAGGCTAATCAAAATTGCACAATTAATTATAATTGTGTATCATATTAAGTAATTGTTAATCCAATCCCACTACAATTACTTGTCCTTAAATCAATTGACAAAGAATCACTACTTGACACAAACTCTTAAGCTGGTTATCATCATAGTTGTCAATAGCGTGCTATAGCGGCATGACGTAGCGGCGAAAGCCCTGGCCGCGACTCACCTTCGATCGCGTCTTAGTTGCTTGTAGCGGCGCTATTCGCGGCTGGGATAGCGGCCGGAATAGCGGTAATAGCGGAAAGGGGTTGAAATCCCTAAAAGCCCCTTACTTTTTTGGGGGAAATCTTTGGAAATATAGGGTAATTTGGGAAATCTTGGCTGAGTTGAGGATATAGGGCAGCGGCGACTCGACTCCCTGCGATTCCTTCACAGAAACAAAGATCGCTCCTCTTCCTTTCTTCAATCGGCGACCTCTTCTTCTCTTCCTTCAACCGACGGCGATTCTTCTTCGATCGGCAACCAGTTCTAAGGTAAGTCCCCCTTCATTCTCTCTTTCTCCCTTTCTTTTCTTCTTCCTTTCGTTTTTTTTTCTTCAGTCAGCTGAAGAAAGGTTCTTTCTTTCTCTGGTTCTTCAGTCGGCTTAAGTGTCTTGTTCCTTTATTTTGTTCTTTTTTTTTTTCTTTTATGTCGGCCGAAGAAATTAAGCCATACGATAACCCCTTTCTTCTTGTCGTTAGTTCATTTTTTTTAAAGACTCTATTCTTTAAACTGAACCCCCCCCCCTTTTTTTTTTCTTTCTTTTCTCTGTTCTTTTGTCTGAATTTTTTCTTTCTTTTGTCTGAATTTTTTCTTTCTTTTATTCTTTATGTTCCAGCAGAATTTTTCTTCTTCTATCTTTTATGTTCTTGCTGACTGGTGAAAATGAAAAGGAAGAAGAGAAGCCCGAGCTAGAAGAGGATGATGAATTTTAACTTTAGAGTTTGATTGTTTTAAGACTTATGAGTTTTATTGCTATTATGAATGTTATGTTATGGACTTTAGGTAATATTTGTCTTATTTTAGTATTTATATCTATATAGTATTAGACTATTAATTATATAAAAATATATTTAAAAAATCAAATAGCGGTCATCCCGCTATCCGCTATCCCATTTTCGGGGCCGGCCGCTATGCGCCGCGATCCGGTATTGACAACTATGGTTATCATGCTGCATCTAAGCTCTTTATATGTTGTTGATGTGGAAAGCACCAAGAAGATCAATGGAAAATGCATCAACTTACTACCACTGGTGCTTTCACTTACCGTTATATGGAGAACGTGTTTTGTTTATTTATTTTGTATAAATAATTGAGTATATTAGCTGTTTTAGTTTTCTTGTTATTTCCATAAATTACTCCTAGTTAAAGAGAGCTAGCACTTTCCATTTATCGTACAAGCAAGTCCCTAATCTTCATTAATTATTGGAGTTATGGATTGATATGAGATTTCAGTCTCTGGACTCTGCCGATTCCTGCAGGAGTACACTGTTCTTCCCCTTTCTTCTCTGTCTAGCTTCTTGTATCTGTAAGACTGTAACTAGTTGTACGTTACCTGTAACTAGTCAACATTAATGTTTGGCAATTTTTTGAGTGGAAAAGTACAATTTGAGCTGACAAAGAACAGAAGTCGAAAGCAAAAAAAGCCGGGGTGGAGGGAGGGAGGAGAGGATATTAGATGGCCCCATTGCAGAACAAGTAGGCAGTTTTTTCTTGTTTTATTGATTATCTTTTTACTGGGTTTGAATAAGCTAGCGTTACATGTTTGGCCTAGAATGGTTAATGAGAATATCCTACCTTGATTCTCTTGTCTGAAGTTCATGGTATGATGAAAGTGAATGTGACAGTTGAACAACCAGATTAAGTGCAAAATCCCCTCAAAGATTGGTTATCTGTATGAAATCAAGATGATGTTAGAAACAACTGTATGAAAGTCTCCAGCCTTCTAATATTATTGCATTCATCAAGATGTCTAATACTATTGATGTTATACATATAGGATTATCCACATCTAAGTCAACACGAAATGTCTATGTCCACCAATGCTCACCTTCTAAATGAAAGAGTTATAATCTTTAATATTGTTCCAGCGAGTCATCGGTTTTGCCTTTCATTGCCTTATGTTGTCAAAAGATAATGATTATAAGCAGCAAGGAGAACATTTGTTGGTGTTATAATGTCATGTAAAATGCACTTGCAAATGTCATTACTTAATAATAGCCGCCCTGGGGGTTGGGGGGGAGGGAGGGAGAAGTAAAGTGCCAACTAAAACTGAACATATGCCTATTGCAGGTTCTGGATTTTATCATTCTTTGTGATAATTCATTTTTAGTAGTGTTTTGATGCAGGGCTGTCAGTTTCCTATGATTGTGTTTTAATATTGTTGGTGCTTATGGGGTAGCCGTAGCCTCCCTCCACCAATATCTTGACGGACCTTACTTTCTATATTTGCAGTTGAACTGTGCCATCTTTTACCCTATGACAAATTAACTGATATTTTTCTCACACTTGCCGTTTTTTACTTTTCTTTTATTAATTCAGGCGCTGGTATTGATGTTTGATGTCTCTATATTTCTTCGCCACAATTTCGCTCGCGTCTGGGCATTGGCTTCTTCAAAACTTACTTACCTTGAGATAGGCTACATATCTTCAGTGATGGTTACCGAGCTGCTTAGCCCAACTGCAGGACCACGACAGTCACCGGCTGACATTCAACCATCAATATTGCCAAGTATCAGGAAGTTGTGCCTTTCAGTCGACTACATTACTGACACCATGGTCGGCACAATATCTAGGAGTCTCACCTCCTTAACCCATTTGGATCTTCGTGATGCTCCGATTATAGAACCAACTGTTACATTTGATCTCACAAACTCCGGCCTTCAGCAGATAAATCAACATGGAAGATTGAAACACCTATCTTTGATCCGAAGTCAGGAGTTTGTTGCTACATACTTCAAGCGAGTTAATGATCTTGGGATCCTCTTAATGGCCGACAACTGTGCGAGCATGGAGAGTATATGTCTTGGTGGCTTTTGTCGGGTAACTGACACTGGTTTCAAAACAATCCTGCATTCCTGCTCCAGCTTATACAAGCTCAAGGTTTCACATGGGACCCAGCTCACCGATCTGGTCTTTCATGACATGTATGCAACTTCCCTTTCTCTAACACACGTGAGCTTAAGATGGTGTAATCTTTTAACCAACTTTGCAGTCACAAGATTGGCATCCAACAAGGATCTTACTGCTCTAGATTTGAGAGATTGTAAAAGCCTTGGTGATGAGTCACTTCGAGCAATCAGCAATCTTCCTAAATTGAAAACTCTTTTATTAGATGGGTCTGATATAACTGATGTGGGATTGTCTTACTTAAGGAAGGGTACAATAAGTTCGCTTGTCTCACTTTCGGTCAGGGGGTGCAAGAGGCTGACAGACAAATGTATTTCTTCTCTATTCAATGGCTCTTCTAATCGGGAGCTACGAGAATTGGACCTGTCAAATCTCCCTAATCTTTCCGATGCGAGCGTACTTTCTCTTGCGAGAAGTCGCGTTCCAGTCCTTGAACTCCGAATGAGGCAGTGCCCACTCATCGGTGACACGTCGGTGATGGCTTTAGCTTCAATGAAGGTTGATGACGATAGGTGGCATGGAAGTACATTGAGATTGCTGGATCTTTATAACTGTGGGGGAATCACCCAACTCTCTTTCCGTTGGTTGAAAAAACCGTACTTCCCGAGGTTGAGATGGTTGGGAGTTGCTGGTTCGGTGAATCGGGATTTGGTAGATGCTTTGGCTAGAAGTAGGCCATTCTTACGTGTTGAATGCCGTGGTGAGGAGCTGGGGACGAACCAGTGGGATAACCTGGATGACTTGTACATGCACGATTACGAGGAAGTTGATGAACTTGAACAATGGATTTTCGAAGCTGAACATACGACTGATGATGATGAGGACATGGACGAAGCTGAAAGTGACGAGGAGCTAACGGAGTAATTCTCGTTTCCCTATCCATCTACTTTATTGGATGTTTAAAACTATATTTATCGCCCTGAGTTCGTGTTTGGCTTTTGTGGAGTTAGTTTGTTGTCTGTACAAATAGTATATATTTGGTTGTAAATTAGGTTGTATCAAACTGTAAATGTTGTTGTACCATGTGTTGTAGCTGCAATCCTGTGACTGTGGCTGTAGCTGCGTTTGTTTTTTCTCTTACCCCTGGCCAGCCCTGTTGCCAAAGCTCGTTGATTCCCTGATATTGTACAACTGCTGGAATACATGTTTTATGACTAATGTTAGTGACAATTTGTATTTTAAGTATTTCCGAGTTATTAATTGGGTCATTGTGGACTGATCGTGCATTTCATGATCATTATGCCCATTTTCTCATTGGGCAAAGGGTATGAAATAAATCATCATTCCCATCCTTCGCTTCATGGGCCTGTCCCTCGAAAGGTATCGAAGCCTTGGCCCTTGGGTAGTAATTAGCTCCATTTCAGAGTGTTCAGGTGGCGATAAGGCAACCTTTAGGCTTATTAGCAGACTTCTCCCACTTCCCGGAGCCTTCAGACTGGGACTTTTTTCAAGGGGTACTTTCTGCACGGAGTTGATGGTACAAAAATGTTGCAAGTTTTTGTAGTTGATGCACTTCTTTGCCAGCGGCGTTGCATCATGTTTTGCATTGAAACACTATTTGGGACCGAAGATCCGAACCGAACATGTACAAATGGATGCAACATTTTTTTTTTTTTTTTGGACGATTTGGTATAACGTGATTAGTTGGTATGTCCCCATCAGCATTATTATGGAATAATGCATAGTTAGTGATCATGTGCAAGTTTTATATCGATCTTGGTCAATAATGGTTCCATCTTAGGTAACAAAATGTATTTGCTCCTACGGAAGCAAGATCGAAAAGATTGAACAAATCAGTCATTCACAACCACTGATGAAGGATTCCTCGAAAAGTGAAGATTAGAAATTTTTTTGAGAAATCGAATGGATTCGGTCTTATACATACGCGAGGAAGGTAATCAAAACATGGTGACAATTTTACATCTCCCGAAAACAGAACATAATATTTCATTTAGGAATAATGTACTTCCTGCGTCCCAAAATAGTTATTATTTTATGTTATTGAAAAATTAACATAAATTTTATCAAATTATTTTTTACGAAATATGTATCGTGATAAATTTTATTATTTTTCTAATATTTCAATCTTCGTGAGAATAATGAGTAATTTATCAAAAATATTTTTTTAATATAATTATTACGATATGTTTAGCCAATAATAAATTAAGTTGATTAAAATGAGTTAAAAGTTATTTACTTTAGGAAATACATTTGATTTTCCATATGAAGTATTTTTTAAGTGGAATGATCTTTAATTTCTTAAAAGAGAATTTTCAATTGGAATGGAGTGAGTAATTAACATAAAGTACCATAAATTTACAAAGACAAAAAACAGGAAGAAATAGTTTATGTTCCAATAATGGGTTGGATATTTTGTGATATTAATGTTTGTGGTGATCCTCCATTGCAGGAAATTGGATAATTTCTTCAAGATAATGATGATTCATGGGCCCTTTTCCTTCATATCAGATAGCCAAAGGGCACATCCAAAGTGGGTGGGGGTGTTTTTATCCCTTTTCCATTTGAGTGCTCAAAGATATCGACTTGTGCAACAATGAGACCCCATGGGCTAAAAGCCTAAAATTCCCCCCAGAAAAGAAAAAACACACACACACAATTGAACCCACCCATTTTTCTATTTTAAAACAAATATAAAGATTTATTTTCCAAAAATGTTTCCCAACTCATTTTGAAAATGATGTAGCATTAGAAATATCTCTACTCGAAGAAATTCCAAAAATTTACTCGCACTCGATAATTTAGTCCTGTTCTTGCTCAAATATCTTCTCATCAAAAGAATACGCTTTTTGTGCACACGTTGATGGCGATGTAACTTGAAAAGTTGCTTCGTAGTGAAAGTCGAAAAGTGTTGCAGTATTTGAAATGGAAATGCATTCGGGAACATTAGACAAAAGTAATTATATATATATATATATATAGGAAGCTCTTCAAATGAGAATCACAAATAATAATGAGAACCTAGGAACCATTGATGACCATTAGATTAGATATAATCAATGGCTACAATATAATTTCAGATTACACTAAAATTGAAAAAACGCGGTGGCAATTTTGAAATAATAGCGCATATGGAGGGCAATGTG
>JAOWAN010000051.1:340200-352833 GCA_028566635.1 Lobelia cardinalis | reverse complement strand
GAGAGAGAGAGAGAGAGAGAGAGAGAGAGAGAGAGAGAGAGAGAGTTGGATTGTAAAGAGTTAGAATTTTGTTCTCGCCAAGTAAGAATGGTTTTTGATACTTAAATAAGCTGAAAACTGGAATTGTTACATTTGAAAATAAGTTTAATCTTGCTACACCTGAAGTTAAAAGCATCTCACATTCTTGGTTTCTTACTCCTACATGTTACCGATCCAAAATAAAGTCAAATCCCTTACTCACAGGAACCTTTTTATTATATCCTTAACCTTGCCTTTACATGGTCTTGACTCTTCACGTTCACTTATTACTTCTTGAACTACCATTGATGAACCAACCAAGCTCTATAGTGGTTCTCACCTCCATCTTGTTGGCTGCTGCTGTTGTCATGCAGCCTTGGTCATCCATTGCCTTTCAAATTTCGTTAATAGTATATGGTGAGAAAATGCAATCGTCCCTAGAAATTATCAATATTTCAGAGGCCTTTTCTCATGATACGTCTTTTTAAGATACTAATATTAGTTACAAAAATGCAGGGACGTAGCTTATGATTCCTCCATGGGGGCATGTCTTCATGCATTACACTCCACTTGTCCTGTTGATGTTGTCAAGTTGACCGCTGCTGATATAGTCAATGTATTTCCTAAGTCCGTGCAGAGAACAAGAAGTCCAGAGCTTAAGGTTAGTTTGAGTGTTGATGTTGATAATGTATTCATTTTTGCAGGACATTCGCTTGAATATATTAATCCTGACCATCTTAATTGGCTGTTGGTGTTATTGATCTGTTTCCTCGTTTTGTCTCCTCCCCCACCCTCTTCCTTTTCAGGCTGCATTGTGTAGTGCATACATTCGAATTGCTAAAGGTTGCCCCCCTATCATCTGGCGACCAGAATCTCTTATAAATATGCTTTGCTCTTCAAAGCCTTGTATCCAATTGATTGACTGCTTTCAAGTAGCTCTATCTGTTCTGGGTCCAGATTCCGTTGGAGGGGCAGTAGATGAGAATGCTGCTTTGTCAAATACTAATGGATATGACCTGGTGAGAGTTGGAGATAAAAGACATATTCATGATGCAGAAACTATAAATATAAAGCGCCAGAAGATTGATAAACCTACAAACTCCAAGGCCAGTTTTCAAGATACAAGCAAGCTTCAACATATTACGTCTCAAAGGAGAAACGAGTATGCTAATTATGTGGGCTCCTCACTGTTTTTATTTGTTAAACATCTGGAGCCTCTAGGTACCAAACCTAATACATTAAGTGCAGAAGTTTCCTTGACAGCTATTAGCATGCTCTGTATTATTTTTAGTGAATATCCTGGTACAGCACTTTCACGCCACATTTTCCATCAGATGTGTAAATGGATTCCCTGGATATGTGAGCAGGTAAGTTCTTGTGTATGCTGCTCATTTATTTGCCTAAATCCTCCCCATCTGATTGAGGACTTTGTCTTGCAGGTACGGCAAGAAGTTTCCCTGACTTTTGATATAACTATCTTTCTTGAAGCAGTTCACTGTGTTTTGCTTACAGAAAGTAAGGCAGCTGTCTATTCTGCATTACTGTTCAGTTAGTGTAAATGATATATATTTAAGATATTTGCTAACTTATGAAAACAAATTGTTGATCACCTTTAGCGCTTTAGGATGTTGTTTTCTAGTAAACAGGCAGGTTATTAAGCTGCATTTGTGAACAAGTCTTCTTCCTCACATTTTTGACCTTTTTAAAAATATATCTCCTCATTCTAGCGTTTGAAACTGAAAAATATTCCTTGTCAGCTTCACTTTTTTTTTATTTTTAAATAGAGACTTAGATAAGTATATCTAATTTTGCCACATTTGCATTCTTTTTGCTGTTATTTTGTTGCAGATTTTCAATTTCTAGCTTAGGATTCCTTTAAAGTTTTATGGATGAATTTTTGTCTGCTATTCTAAATGTTGTATCTGATTTGTGGCGAACTTTTGTTTTTAATAGGATTACTCCCTGTTGAGGATAAGCTTTTCGGAGGTAGTAGTAATCTCATTGATCTTATGCAATTAGTGCTTAAGCTCCCATGGGATCATTCTCTTACGGCCGCTGAACCCCATCCATCATGGAAGGCCAAAAGCCTCTCCGTTCAGATTTTTTCTAAGATGGGAGCTACTTCTAAATGTCAGAATGCTTTTGATGTTCTTGATATGGGTCTTCAGGATGAAGCTATAGAAGTTAGAACTGAAGCTGTCATTGCTATGCCGGTGATGGTCTTGTGGTCTAGTTTTAGTACACTGACGCACATGTTTGGGAGGCTGAAGTAAGTGAACATTTTTCTGCAAGTTCAAGACCTTCCCCCTCCTAACTTCCACACATTCACTTTACATGCCCACCCTCAAAAGCAAGCAAATATGAAGCCTTAGTCCCAATCAGTTGGGGTTGGCTAAAATATCATTAGCTCTCTGCTTGTTGTAAAAGTTGGAGCTTGGACCACATGCCTTTGTGTACCATCTAAAATAATTTCCTTTGTCAAGTTTTTTGGTCCATATGTAAAGAGGTCGAAGGAGCCATTCCCTTGCTCTATTTTTTTTAATCTTTTCTACTTCTTCGTGAACTTTGGTTTGTTTGAGAAATGATGACCATCTTTCTTCTTCGTTTTATCGTGATGGGTAAAAACTAAAGATGGAATCATGATAATTGGCATATTGGCTTGGTTGGCACACACATTGACATTGTAAAATAAGCGCTTATGGGTGGGCAAATCAGATATGTTCTTCGTTAGGTTTGATGTAGCCCCTCAATACAGATCAATTGACCCAAGATAATGGTGATATTGAAGCTATAGTGAGATAGTTAACAATATGCATTGTAAGAATTACACTGTTGTGATTTGTGCATTAAAACTCCGTTATCTGCAAAATGTAAGAGCCACTAGAGGCTCAGTCCAAAATAAACTAATGCATAAATAAAGCAAAAACTGACTCATTTATCCCTAGCTATGGAGTTCATACCATTAACTAGTCGAATGCTACATACAAGTGAGTTCAGAACCTGCAAGGAAAACATGACCTACACTTAATTGGCATATATGCCCTGTTATATGTGGATAAGCCTGTCAATTTGTTACCTAGTAACCCACTCTAACCTGCTAAACAGCTTAACCCGTTTCAACCCATTTAATTATAAATTTGAGTTTTAGAATGTGTAAAAAATATTTTTTTTATGCGAAAAAGTATTCAAATGTTAATTCGAATTTAACTTAATTCATTTATTACACAATTGAGTTGGTCGGTTAATTAAATGGGTTAAAATAAGTTGAACCCATTACAACCTGTTATTTATTTTAACTCGACCTATTACAACCCATTTAACCCAAATTGATAGGCATATATGTGGAATACAAATTATTTGATGAGTTTAAATCAGTTTTCCTGAATCATTTGTATGAGTATCTATCTTTGCTTATTGCATCTCTGGAAGTTAGTCTCTTGGTAAGAGATAATAATTCTAGATTACAACTCTATGCTAACTGTGGATAAAACAGAAAAGGTTCAATTGATTCTCTCTCTTTACCTTTTGTTTTTACTTTTCCTTGTGTTTTCTTTCAGGTTATTAGAAAAAGAGAAGCATGAGAAAGTAAAGAAAATCATTCCCCTTTCTCTTGGTTATTTAGCCTGCCTCCATGGATCTTGTGATGGTGCTGATGGTCTGTATAAAACTGAGAGCAAATTATTTTTGAAAGAGAAAGATAGAACCAATTGGACAGTGGATTATCTATCACGAGGATTTTGTTGTTCAAAGTGTGATAGAAATTCTGTGCACAATCATGAATCTCATTCTATAATCTCGCATTCCCACGAAAATGGAAGCATAGAGCTTGATTTGAATTGTGATTATACCGACCTTGTTCACCTTTTTCTCAATCTCCTATATGATGAATCATCAGAAGAGGTCCAAGTCTCTAGTGTGGGAATGATTGGCCGGATTCTTGTGCATGGGACTGCAGATATTCTGCTCAAGACAAAATTGGAATGGGTAAAATCTATTGATTATCTGCTCCTTCATAGAAGGAAGGCTGTGCGAGAAGCATTTAGTAGACAGATTAGTTTGTTCATTGAGGAGCATATTCTGGATTGTTTGTTTCCGGATGGGGAAGCAACAGATAACGCCAAAGAGCTTAAGGTGTTGGACAAAATTAAACATGCTTTAGAAATGACCGAGGATCCACAGATATTTGAGACTTTGCTTGAAGCTACGGCAGAGATCATGGTTGCGGTAGATATGTGTAGTCAACTCTTCTTATTCTCACTCATTTTATTAGTTGATCAACTTGATAACTCACATATGACTGTAAGAATGACTGCTTCAAGACTGATACATAAATCCTGCTTCTTACATATTGAAGGAGGAATGGAATCAATCCTTCTAAAAGTTGTTCATATACGAAATGACCTGTACGATTACTTATCTATGAGGCTTGCAAGCCGTCCAAAAATGGTTGAAGAGTTTGCCGCAGCTCTTCTTGATGTTGGAACTGAAGAACTCGTTAAGAGAATGGTTCCTGCCGTTCTTCCGAAGCTTGTCATCACTCAGCAGGAAAATGATCAAGCAGTTGTTACGTTATATGAATTAGCCAAGTGTTTAAACACTGACATGGTGCAATTGATTGTCAATTGGCTACCAAAGGTGCTTGCTTTTGCTCTTTATCAAGCTGATGGGAAGAAATTATTCTGTGCTCTGCAGTTTTACCATGAGCAGACTGGCTCTGACAACAAAGAAATCTTTGCAGCTGCATTACCTGCACTATTGGATGAACTTGTTTGCTTCTTGGATGAGGGTGATTTGGATGAAACAAGCAAAAGGTAGACAAGTTTCATGCCAATGTGAACACTTTCAGGGAATGACATTATCCATTATTTGTCACATCTCAAACCAAACATGCATGAAACTTTTTGCTTATGCATATTTATAAATACTATGTTCGCCAGCAATGGCTGATTTTCCCTTTTCATAGTAATTTTTGAAGCCTATTTATTTATAATTGAGGAGAAAAGCTCAGATTCAGTCTTTTACCTTATCTACATCTCTACTCCAATTATGAGACGGTTCACCATGGCTGTCTATATGACGGAATCTTTATAATTTTCTACATTGTTTGTGGTTGGACTACAAAACATACTGTACAAAAGGAAAATTTTTAGCATAGATTTTGTTGTTTCTTTACAGGTTATCGAGGGTGCCTAATATGATAAAAGAGGTCGCAAAGATCTTGACAGGCAACGAGGATCTTCCTGGATTCTTGAGGAGCCATTTTGTTGGTCTTCTTAACAGCATAGATAGAAAAATGCTCCATACAGAAGATATCTCACTTCAAAAGCAAGCTGTAAAGCGCATAGAATTGTTGATCAACATGATGGGTTCCCACCTTAGCACTTATGTACCAAAACTTATGGTTCTTCTTATGCATACTGTTGATAAGGAACCACTACAAAATGAGGGTCTGGCCGTCTTGGATTTTTTCATTAAGCAATTGGCAAAGGTATCACCATCTAGCACCAAACATGTGATTTCTCAGGTTTTTGCTGCTCTTATTCCTTTCTTGGAGAGAGAAAGAGAACATTCATCTTTGAATTTGGATAAAATTGTGGAAATCTTAGAAGAACTTGTATCTGAGAATAAAGTCATCCTGAAGCAGCATATCCGTGAATTCCCTCTTTTGCCCAACATTCCTGCCCTAGCAGAAGTGAATAAAGTAATAGAAGAAGCTCGGGGAGAATTGACTTTAAAGGATCGGCTGCGAGATGTTATCGATGGGTTGAATCATGAAAATTTGAACGTCAGGTATATGGTAGCTTGTGAACTGAGCAAATTACTGAGTTTGAGGAGGGAGGATGTAACATTTGTGGTTAATGGGGAGGGGGATTCAGATATGGATGTCTTGAGCTCTTTAATTACATCCTTGCTTAGAGGATGTGCTGAAGAGTCAAGGACTGTAGTTGGACAGAGGCTAAAGCTGGTTTCTGCTGATTGTCTTGGTGCGCTTGGTGCTGTTGATCCTGCCAAAGTAAAGGGTGTTACAAGCCAGCGTTTCACAATTGCTTGCTCCGATGATGATTTAATCTTTGAGTTGATACACAAGCATCTGGCTAGGGCATTTAGAGCTGCACCCGATACAATTATCCAAGACTCGGCTGCACTGGCTATACAGGAGTTGCTGAAGATTGCAGGTTGTGAGGCATCTCTTGATGGGAACGGCACAGCTTCTACATCACAGACACTGGTACAACCGCGGAAGGTCCCTTCATCTGGGGTAAAAGGCAATGGTGATCCCAAGAATGTGAATGGGAGGGGTCAGAGATTGTGGGATCGGTTCTCTAACTATGTTAAAGAGATAATAGCCCCATGCTTGACCTCAAGGTTTCAACTTCCAAATGTGGCAGATTCAGCATCTGCAGGTCCTATATATCGGCCTTCGTTGTCATTTAGGAGATGGATATTTTTCTGGATAAAAAAACTTACTGTTCATGCTACTGGTTCTCGGGCATGCATCTTCAATGCTTGTCGAGGCATTGTTCGACATGATATGCAAACAGCAACATATCTTCTGCCCTACTTAGTTCTGAATGCTGTCTTGAATGGTACTGAGGAGGCACGCCATGGTATAACAGAGGAGATGTTATCTGTTCTGGATGCAGCAGCTTCTGAGAATAGCACAATCTCTGTTCCAGCTATAAGTTCTGGTCAAAGTGAAGTTTGCATTCAAGCCGTTTTCACTCTCCTTGATAATCTTGGACAATGGGTTGATGATGTTGAACAAGAAATTGCTCTTTCTCAGTCTCTGCAAACATCCAATTTGAAGCAACCAGCTTCTAAGTTAAAGGATGAAAATGCAAATTCTTCATTGGAGTTGAATCAGTTATCTGCGCAGTGCAAACACGTCTCAGAGCTTTTGGCAGCGATCCCTAAAGTGACCCTTGCAAAGGCCTCATTCCGATGTCAGGCTTATGCTAGGTCTTTGTTGTACTTTGAGTCTCACGTGAGGGAAAAGTCAGGATCTTTTAATCCAGCAGCCGAGAGGAGTGGCATTTTTGAGGACGAAGATGTCTCGTTTTTAATGGAAATATATAGTGGTTTGGATGAGCCTGATGGTTTATCTGGTTTAGCATCTTTGCGCAAATCAAAGAGCTTGCAAGACCAGCTCTTAATAAATAAAAAGGCTGGAAACTGGGCAGAAGTTTTAACTTCTTGTGAGCAGGCTTTGCAGATGGAACCTACTTCTGTTCAAAGGCATTCAGATGTCCTTAACTGTCTAATTAACATGTGCCATCTACAGGCAGTGGTTACTCATGTTGATGGGCTAATTTCTAGAATTCCTCACTACAAAAAGACATGGTGCATGCAAGGAGTTCAGGCAGCATGGAGGCTTGGTAGGTGGGACTTGATGGATGAATACCTTTATGGAGCTGATGGAGAAGGTCTACTTTGTAGTAGCTCTGAAAGTAATGCTTCGTTTGATATGGATGTTGCGAAGATACTCCAAGCAATGAGGAGGAAAGACCAGTTCTCTGTTTCTGAAAGAATAGCCCTATCAAAACAAACTCTCATTGCTCCTCTAGCTGCTGCTGGCATGGATTCTTATACACGAGCTTACCCATATGTTGTGAAGCTTCATTTACTGCGGGAATTAGAGGACTTCCACTCTATTCTTGATGGGGAATCATTTTTGGAGAAATCCTTCTTTCTCGAGGAACACCAATTTTTAAATGTTACAAAAAACTGGGATTGCCGGCTGAGATTTACTCAACCATCTCTCTGGGCGAGGGAGCCACTCTTGGCTTTTCGGAGACTGGTTTTTGGCGCCAGCAGTCTTGGGGCGCAAGTTGGTAATTGCTGGCTCCAATATGCAAAGCTCTGCCGCTCGGCTGGTCATTACGAGACAGCTAATCGGGCAATTCTCGAAGCCAAGTCATCAGGTGCTGCTAATGTACACATGGAAAAGGCTAAGCTTCTGTGGAGTACTAGGCGGTCTGATGGTGCCATTGCCGAGTTGCAACAATCACTCCTCAATATGCCCGTGGAGGTTATTGGATCTGCTGCAATATCATCAATTACCAGTCTTTCGTTGGTTCCTTTGAATCCACCGCCTTTACTTTGTGATACCCAAGCTCTGAATGCGAACCGGGATATTGCAAAGACATTATTATTATATTCTAGGTGGATTCATTACACCGGACAGAAGCAGAAAGAAGATGTAATTAGTCTCTATGCTAGGGTTAGGGAATTGCAGCCAAAATGGGAGAAAGGCTACTTTTATATGGCAAAATATTGTGATGAGTTGCTTGTTGATGCCAGGAAAAGGCAGGAAGAAAATTCTGAGTTTCGTCCAAGGATGGTTCAATCATCTTCTGCTACGGGTTCAACACTTTCAAACACTGAGAAGCCCTGGTGGTCTTATCTTCCTGATGTCTTATTGTTTTATGCTAAGGGTCTTCACAGAGGCTACAAGAATCTATTTCAGGCCCTTCCAAGGTTGTTGACATTGTGGTTTGACTTTGGGAGTATATATCAAAGAAGTGGCTCATCCAGTAGAGATATGAAAAATGTTCAATCAAAGGTTCTGATGTTATCCTTAAGAAATCTGATTTTACTGTTCTTTTTGCTTTATTTTTTCACAACGTATTCATAGCTCAAATACTTGTTCCATCAATTCATGTTCTTTGCCAGGTGATAAGCATAATGCGTGGGTGTTTGACGGGTTTGCCAACCTATCAGTGGTTAACAGTTCTGCCTCAATTGGTCTCTAGAATTTGCCATCAGAATGACGAAATTGTTAGATTGGTCAAACACATCATCACCTCTGTTCTCCGGCAGTACCCGCAGCAAGCCCTATGGATTATGGCAGCCGTTTTTAAATCCACAGTTCCTTCAAGGCGGGAAGCTGCTGCAGAGATCATACAAGCTGCGCGAAGAGGATCCCATCAGGGAGCTGCAAGCTCTTTGTTTGTTCAGTTTGCGAACCTGATTGATCATCTAATCAGGCTATGCTTTCACCCTGGCAACTCAAAATCAAAGACGATCAATATTTCAACCGAATTCAGTTCCCTAAAGAGAATGATGCCACTGGAGATTATAATGCCCAGCCAAGCATCCCTTACCGTTAATCTTCCGACTTGTGATATTAATCTTACGGAGTCCCAAACATCCGATATTTTCTCAGCCACAGATCTTCCAACTATATCTGGAATAGCGGATGAGGCTGAGATACTTCCTTCACTTCAGCGACCAAAGAAAGTAAGGGTCACCGCCAATGGATGGTTTTTGGAATTTTTTGTTTTTGTTCGTGTTTTGTGTGATTTTTGGTTTTGTGAGAGTTTTACAATTATGCCCTTCAATTTTAAAAAATGACCTGATAGTGATAGAGGGAGAAAGAGAGAGTAGTAGTTGTGATTTGACGTGATGTTTGATAGAATATAAAGGTGGGTATAAGGGTATATAAAAGAAGTAGGTGGGAGAGAGAAAATTATGTTGTTGAAACTAACCTAGTGATCGAGTTTTTTGATTTTTTTCGAACAATATGCGAAAAACTGCGCATATAAACAGACCCTAAGTCGTGTAATTAGTAATTTTCAGCTAGATTTTCTTTAAGGTGCTTCCACATACATGCACCAGAATGCTTCTAAAAGACGTCTTCACCCACCAACTTTATTTTTGTGACTGAATCTCATTGCTTTGTTTTTTGTAGGTCGTTCTATTGGGCAGTGATGGCAGTGAACGCCCTTTTCTCTGTAAACCCAAGGATGACCTTAGAAAAGATGCGCGCATGATGGAGTTCAACGCCATGATAAACCGTTTACTATCCAAATGCCCTGAAAGCCGCAGACGGAAGCTTTATATTCGCACCTTTGCAGTGTTACCGTTAACAGAGGACTGTGGTATGGTTGAATGGGTGCCTCACACTCGCGGGCTCCGTCACATACTGCAGGACATATATATAAGCTCTGGAAAGTTTGACAGACAAAAGACAAACCCGCAAATTAAACGTGTTTATGATCAATGCCAAGGTAAAATGGCTGAAGATGAAATGCTGAAGAACAAAATTCTTCCCATGTTTCCTCCAGCTTTCCACAAGTGGTTTTTGAACACATTTTCAGAACCAGCTGCTTGGTTCAGGGCTCGCATTGCTTATGCGCACACTACAGCGGTTTGGTCTATGGTTGGACATATAGTGGGCCTCGGAGATCGCCACGGTGAAAATATTCTTTTTGATTCAACCACTGGTGACTGCATTCATGTTGATTTCAGTTGCTTATTTGACAAGGGCTTACAGTTGGAGAAACCTGAGCTGGTGCCTTTCAGGTTAACACAGGTGAGAAAAGCACATGGGCGGTCTGTTGCACTTGAGAAAACTACTAGTTTCACATACTTTTGCTAAGTATATGCTTAAAAAATGTAAAAATGCACTCTCAAAATTCGTTTTTTTCAAGAATACTGCTAGATGTGGAATTTCTGGATCATTAAACCAGTTAATATGGCATCTTGATAGCAATTCCTTACATTAAGTGATTAATTTCTAATAGTTCTCATCTTTATCCTCTTATTCTTAACAATTCCTGTCTGGTTTCTGAAATACGTTATATAACGGAATGTGCAGAACATGGTTGATGGGTTGGGCATTACAGGCTACGAGGGCACCTTTTTGAGGGTCTGTGAAATTACACTTTCAGTTCTTAGGGCACACAGAGAGACACTGATGAGTGTTCTTGAGACTTTCATTCATGATCCGCTGGTGGAATGGACAAAATCTCACAAGTCTAGTGGAGTGGAAGTTCAGAATCCCCATGCGCAGGTTTGGCCTTTTCGTTTTGTTGGATCAGAAGTCCGGCTAACAGTCTCTTTTAATCACATATAGTACAGTGCTGATATCATACATAACCCTGAAATCACCTATATTTATTAACATCCCAGCATATCTGATATTTTGCAGCGAGCCATAAGCAATATTGAAGCGCGGTTGCAAGGTATTGTTGTTGGTGTGGGAGCAGCACCATCTTTGCCTCTTGCTGTAGAAGGGCAGGCTCGTCGCTTGATATCCGAAGCGGTTTCACACAAAAACCTCGGGAAGATGTATATTTGGTGGATGCCCTGGTTTTAAGATTTTTACAGTAGGCTCAGGTATGCTTAGTCATCCTATTTCGCTCTCCATTTCATAGATAGAAGAAACCAACTAGATTTTGATTTTATGGTTTTTTGACATATTAAGAGTTAGCTGAGGAATATGGCTGTCTGTATGCTGAACTTTTGTGGTAATTGTTAAGTAGGGAATGGTGTAGTAGTTCAGCCTAATCTTGAAAGAAATTGCCAGGCTCGGTCTTCATATTCCCGTGCTATCTTCCTTGTTAACTTGCGTAGTTCATGCACCAGAATGTGGAATAGAAAAATAGACTTGGGCAAGATAATTGTCTTCCCACTTATGGCTTGGTTTGATTGTCTTCTTTCCTTGTTTTCTTCTTTCTGCTTTTTACATGGTAACCAAGTGGTGATGATGGAAGCAAGAACATTATGCTAGAATGGAAGGTAGACTGGTAGAGAAGGTTGAGAGTTTCGGTATCAAAGGCCTTGGTTCTTCAAACTGGGAGGGCAGAGGCCTTTTATATTGTGTCAAGTTAAGAACTGGTACCCTTGGCTCACTCCAAGTCGGGTTTTAAATTCACCAAGTCTTACGTCATAGACCCGATCATCTATATCAAAATGTAAGTACATGAAGGTGTTGGTATCAAATGCATAACGTTCGCTTCTTTGTGAATCGTGTGCAATTTCCACTCCATGATTCACCGTGCTTTTTGTCTTGCAGGATATACTTTGTAATTAAGTCAGTTTCTGCCATTGACGCCGGAAATAGATGCAAACAACTTTTTGTGGCATGCTGTTTGCTTTTTAAGCTTGGATTTCACGAAATCATGCACGTGGTGCACTAAGCCTGTGCTCTATATCTGTGGTGACATTTCATAGAGATTATCAAAGCTCATGCAAGTTATCTTGCCAATGATGGGGTTTGGAGAAGCAAGAGGAGTTATAAGTTGTGTGCCTCTCTTCACAAAGTACATATGTTTGCACGGGTTAATATTCAAGTCTATTTCTCAATTGGTTTCCGCTTATTGGTCAAGAATCCAAGATCTGGTGTACTTTTGTGATTTTGTCAATGGCTCCTAACTCGGTTGACGTACGAAGTGCAGCTGCATGCTGAATGGCTTGGGTAATGGAATCAGAATTCAACACTGGAACTGAAAGAGAGAAAAGACCTGAAAATCATCGAACTCTTCTCATAATACAAAATAATGTCAAGGCTTACAACACCTGCTGCGATGAAAGGTTGGCATTTCATCAATAAAATTTTTTTCTCTTGCACACTGTTAAGGATTGGCACAGAATTTCAACAATCCGCATAACCACCCCCACATCACCCACACTTGAAAACTAAAACTTCCTCAGTATGCTTATTGCCTTTCATAGTTTTATGAAATTGAACTGGACTTGTATCTTATCTGTAGGGTTTCTAGTAGTAGAAAAATTGAAAAAGAACGGAAATTTAAATTTAGGGACAACTTCATAAATGGTCCCTCAAACTTTGCGATTTCTGCATATAGTCCCTCCACTTCGGACTTGGCC
>JAOWAN010000051.1:305759-320477 GCA_028566635.1 Lobelia cardinalis | reverse complement strand
TTCTATAAGTCAGTCGCTATTTGGGAGAATAGCGACTGACTTGTCAGTCGCTATTCTCCCTATTTCTAGTAGTGTAAGTAGGGCCCATGGATCGATAAAAGGTGGTGAAGATGGTCTCTACGTGCCAAGGGAACTGTGTGTATTTTGATCTTTGATTTTAAGTTAACAACTTCCTTGTGTGATCAGTTTGTGTTGTTTGAGACAATTAAAGTGGTATTGTTCATGTCATCTTGTTAGATTACTCAGATTCATCGGATGAAGAGGTGGACTATTGGGTTCATATTCAAATTCTTCCTCTTCCAACGATGATGAAGATTCCGGTGTGTCAGCGATGGTAGAAGTACGAAGGTGGATGGAAGAAGGTGGGGATTGAAATGTCTTTTTATTTTAGAGGGGTATATTAGTCTTTTAAATGTGTAAGTGATAATTTTAACTTCAATTTGATCTCAACAAATGAATGAAAACTAACAAAAGTTGACGACAGGGAGGCTATGGCAATATATATATATATATATATATATACACACACACACACTTGGGGCTCAAGTCATTAACCCATATACAACAAGGAGGTCTCCCTAATTATCCCTAATTTTAACTTTACATACTCATGTTATCATAATACCCCATAATTATGCTAATTCAAAATAACTTAACACCAACTAACACTATAGACTATATTAAAAATAATCAATCTAATTAATCAATATTGACATTGTTGGAGTCAAGAAATTCTATGCACCTTAATCGTGTTAATTAGTAAATAATTGATCTTTAGAGCTTTCAAATCCGTAATCAAGGGAAACTTCAAGATACTCATTTTGTTCGACTCATTCATAAATAATTAAGTTTTTTCTAGTATATATATTTATTTTAATCCTTATTGTGTATTAACTTTTACATAACAAATAATTACTCCTAATAATCACTCCTGGTTCTTTAGCATTCTTTTAATATAAAAGATTTTTTCGCGAAGTAATAGTATTTCAACTCGTATTTGACTTCTTATAACTTTTCATGTTTCGGAAAATGTACATTTTCGATGTATTTGAATGAGTGATTTTTAGATTAAATTTTATTTTTTGTAATTATTAAAATTAAAAATAAGAGAAAAATAAATATAAAATTACGGGAATAATGGAAAATAAAAAGTGACCTTAAAAAACCAGCAGAGAACACAATCATAGACTCATTAGTTATTTTCAGGATATTTCATCAGGCACCATTAAAGTAAAATGGCAAAAATAAAATGTTAAATGTTTTTTTTTCCATTTTGGGTAAAGAATTTAAGTTAAATATTAAAATGATAAATGCCTAAGCACATGAAAATAATTATTATTTTTGTGTATTTGATTTGATTTGATTTATCCCCGTTCAGAAAATCGGAAGAATGATGGGCACCTACTAGTCCTTGTCATCACGGCCCTTCGCATCACAATTGGCAAGTGTTATTAATTCAAATTCAACTTTACTGGCAATTTCCAAACACCATTGTCGTCTTCCTCTCCCTCCACTGGCGTCCCCAACCAACTCTCCTTTGCTTAATCTCTCTCCAGCTAAACCCTTTGACTATCAGTACTCATCGATTTCTCACTTTCAGGTTTGGCTCCTTAAAATCTCCGATCTTAACCCGCTCGATGATACTATGATTTGGGTTTTCACCAGAAAAGTTAATTATGTGTTGGGTCAGTTTTGTTTTTTCTATTGAGTGTACTTTGGTGTTTCACTGAATGAGATTATTGTTTAGTATTGAGATTATCTAGTTTTAGTATCTGTCTTACTTTCTTGATTGAATCACGGGCTGTGCTTGTTTTCTGTGTGTGGTGGTTTGGGGAAGGGGCAGAAAGTAGTAATTTTGACCTCTTATTTAGAATCTTTGGAAAGAAGTTTCCCCCTTCGCTACTTCTTATTTAAGGCCTCATATTAGCTGGAAACCTTGAAATAGTAGAGTCTATCTCTAAGTGAGTGTTTTTTTTGGTTTTTTCTTGTTGTAGCAACTTTAGATGATGGGTTTTGAGAATAGTATAAAAATAAGAACATGAGTATGTGATTATTCTATTATTTTGTCACTAAATCACAGAATGAAAAAGTGACAGAATTTAATGGGCTCCCTCATGACAGACATTGATTTATGAACAAAAAGCACTTGGTAGAAAGTCAACACCACTTTGGTGGCGAGTTTTAGGGCACTCCTTGGTTCCGGCTTAAGGCTTGCTGCTGGGGGATGCTAGTAGATCACTGACAGATTACTCCATTTTATTGTTCAGCTGCTCCGATCACCTAGAATTAAGATTATGGGTGCTCTTTGATATTGGCTACAACTGGGAAGACTTGGCCGAGTTACCCTTCTTTATCAGATTTTCTTTCGTTCTGCTTATGGTCAAACATCTATGCTATTTAAGCATTTTCCATAGGTTAGCGGAGATATTTAGTGATTATTTTCAATAGATAGGCAGCGATGTTGTGTTATAGTTGCTTGATCTTACAATTACTGGCTAGTAATCATTCAAATTAAAAACCGAATGCCAAATCTTCCCATGTTTCTTTAACAGTGCCTTAGATGGACAACATACATATCATGCTTGAAGTGCTTGAGGATGCAATTTTCAGTTTCTTATACTCTGAATGTCTTTTTTTTTTCGCCCATTTATATGATTCAAATCTCGAGTTTTGTAATTTGCTGGAACTGAACTGGCATTTGAAAGACAGTTAGTGTTTCTCTTAATTACTCTAGTTTCAAATATCTGTATGAGGTATATTTGCTTGCACTTTTCTCTAATTTGCTTCTTGTGATTTAGGACCGACATCCTAATTAGGTTCCCAGCATTGAACATTTCTGATGGGCAGTATCAGTGAAGATAAATTCAGGTTCTGCATTGACAGAGGAGGCACATTCACTGATGTATATGCTGAAGTTTCGGGTCGGTCTGAAGGAAAAGTCATGAAGTTGTTGTCTGTTGACCCATCTAATTATGACGATGCTCCAATTGAAGGCATTCGTAGAATTTTGGAAGAATTTTCAGGCGAGAAAATTCCGAGGACTTCAAAAATCCCCACAGATAAGATTGAATGGATAAGGATGGGAACAACTGTGGCGACGAATGCACTCTTAGAGAGAAAAGGGGAAAGGATTGCCTTGTGTGTGACTCGAGGCTTTAGGGATCTTCTGCAGATTGGTAACCAGGCTCGCCCAAGAATCTTTGACCTCACTGTATCAAAACCTTCTAATCTCTATGAGGAGGTTATAGAGGTCGATGAGAGAATTGAGCTTGTTCCGCATAAGGACAAAGTCAGCTCTGATTCTTCTGCGTCTCTGGTCCAAGGTATTTCAGGTGAGCTCGTGAGAGTCGTGAAGCCACTTGATGAAGCATCTCTAACTCCTTTGCTGAAAGGGTTATTGGTAAAAGGAATCGACTGCTTAGCAGTTGTGTTAATGCACTCTTATACTTATCCACAACATGAAATCTCTGTTCAGAAGTTAGCTGCTAGGCTCGGATTCAGGCATGTTTCCTTGTCATCCTCCCTCTCCCCTATGGTTCGAGCTGTTCCCAGGGGTTTGACAGCTAGTGTGGATGCATACTTGACCCCAGTTATCAAAGAGTATTTATCGGGATTCATTTCTAAGTTTGATGAAGGTTTAGGAAAGGTAAATGTTCTTTTCATGCAGTCAGATGGAGGGCTTGCACCTGAAAGTAGATTTTCAGGGCACAAAGCAGTTTTGTCAGGTCCTGCAGGTGGGGTTGTTGGCTACTCTCAGACTCTTTTTGGACTCGAAACAGAAAAACCCCTCATTGGTTTTGACATGGGTGGCACTTCTACTGATGTGAGTCGATATGCAGGTAGTTATGAACAAGTTCTTGAGACCCAAATTGCGGGAGCCATAATTCAAGCTCCTCAGCTCGACATTAATACTGTAGCTGCTGGTGGAGGCTCGAAGTTGAAGTTTCAGTTCGGAGCTTTCCGAGTTGGTCCAGAGTCTGTAGGTGCGCACCCTGGCCCAGTATGTTATCGTAAAGGAGGGGAATTGGCAGTCACTGATGCAAATCTTGTTTTGGGGTTTGTGATTCCTGATTATTTCCCTTCGATTTTTGGGCCCAATGAAGATCAGCCTCTGGATGTCAATGCAACTAGAGAAGAATTTCAAAAGCTTGCGAAGCAAATTAATTCATACCGGAAGAGCCAGGACCCATTAGCAAAAGATATGTCCGTAGAGGAGATTGCATTGGGATTCGTGAATGTTGCCAATGAAACAATGTGTCGTCCAATTCGACAATTGACTGAAATGAAGGGTCATGAGACAAGAAACCATTCTCTTGCTTGCTTTGGTGGGGCCGGACCACAACATGCTTGTGCAATTGCGAGGTCATTAGGCATGAAAGAGGTCTTGATACACAAATTTTGTGGTATCTTAAGTGCATATGGGATGGGGCTGGCTGATGTTATTGAAGAAGCACAAGAACCATATTCTGCTGTCTATGGCCCTGAATCTGTTCTTGAGGCCTCCCGTAGGGAAGCTGTTTTATTGAAGCAGGTAAAGCAGAAACTTCTGGATCAAGGGTTTGGAGAAAGTAACATTACAACTGAAACTTACTTAAATTTGCGGTACGAAGGCACAGATACTGCAATTATGGTAAAGGGGTCAGCAACTGATTATGATAGTGAGTTTGTTAGGCTGTTCCAGCAAGAATATGGATTCAAACTACGAAACAGGAATATTCTTGTATGTGATGTGAGAGTTCGTGGTATTGGGGTCACTAATATATTAAAGCCACAACCCTTGGAATCATCAACTCATGCTCCTCAAGTTAAAGGAGAATACAAGGTGTACTTTGGGAGTGGATGGCACAACACCCCCCTGTTCAAACTTGAGGATTTGGGGTACGGGCATGTAATACTGGGACCCGCAATCATCATGAATGGTAATAGTACGGTGATTGTTGAACCAGACTGTAAGGCTATCATTACCAAATTTGGAAACATAAAAATCGAAATCGAGTCGAGTTTAAGTACTGTGAAATTAGCTGAAAAAGTTGCAGATGTTGTGCAACTTTCAATTTTCAATCACAGGTTCATGGGTATAGCTGAACAAATGGGCCGCACATTACAGAGAACTTCCATTTCAACGAACATCAAAGAAAGGCTCGATTTTTCTTGTGCTCTTTTTGGCCCCGATGGAGGGCTCGTGGCTAATGCCCCCCATGTGCCTGTCCACTTGGGAGCTATGTCTAGCACAGTGCAGTGGCAGATCAATTTTTGGGGGGAAAATTTGAATGAAGGAGATGTTCTGGTCACTAATCATCCTTGTTCTGGAGGTAGCCACTTACCGGACATTACCGTTGTTACCCCTGTTTTTGATAATGGAAAGTTGGTATTTTTTGTTGCTAGTAGAGGGCATCATGCAGAGATAGGTGGAATTACTCCGGGAAGTATGCCACCATTCTCGAAGTCAATATGGGAAGAAGGAGCTGCCATTAAAGCATTCAAGCTCGTGGAAAAGGGTACTTTTCAAGAAGAAGGAATAACCAAACTACTTCAGTTTCCACGTTCAGATGAATCAGGCCATAACATCCCGGGAACACGGACGCTTCAAGATAATTTATCAGATCTTCATGCTCAAGTAGCTGCGAACCAAAGAGGAATAATCCTTATAAAGGAGCTTATTGAGCAGTATGGGTTGGACACTGTTCAGGCTTACATGACCTATGTGCAGGTAAATGCAGAAGAGGCAGTGAGAGAAATGCTCAAGTCCGTGTCTGCTAGGGTTTCTTCTGAGCCAATTGATTCTTTTACTATTGAAGAAGAGGATTACATGGATGATGGATCGATAATACACTTGAAACTTACTATTGATTCTAAGAAAGGGGAAGCATTTTTTGATTTTAGTGGAACCAGCCCAGAAGTTTATGGGAACTGGAATTCTCCAGAGGCGGTAACAAAAGCTGCAGTCATTTACTGTCTCCGGTGTCTGGTTGATGTTGATATTCCTTTGAATCAAGGCTGTTTGGCACCTGTAAAAATCTATATCCCACCAGGTTGTTTCCTCTCTCCTAGCGATAAAGCAGCTGTTGTGGGAGGTAATGTTCTAACTTCACAGAGGATTACAGATGTTGTCCTAACTGCATTTCAGGCTTGTGCTTGTTCTCAAGGTTGCATGAATAATCTCACCTTTGGTGACAACACATTTGGTTACTATGAAACGATTGGCGGTGGAAGCGGGGCAGGTCCAAGCTGGGATGGGACCAGTGGGGTCCAGTGCCATATGACCAATACTCGTATGACTGATCCCGAGATTTTTGAGCAGAGGTATCCTGTTCTTCTGCACAGATTTGGGTTGAGGGAGAATAGTGGTGGTTTTGGGCTTCACAGAGGCGGAGATGGGTTGGTTAGGGAGATTGAGTTTAGGAAACCGGTGGTTGTCAGCATTCTGTCGGAGCGACGTGTCCACGCACCAAGAGGGCTGAAAGGAGGAAATGATGGTGCCCGGGGGGTTAATTATCTCGTGACCAAAGATAAGCGGACAGTGAACCTTGGCGGTAAAAACACTATCGAGGTGGAAGCAGGAGAGATCCTTCAGATTTTCACTCCTGGTGGTGGTGGATGGGGTTCCATTTGATTCCTCTTAACGGATAGTAATGCTGTTCAGATTTCAGAAGTGGATGAAAAATCTCACTTTTCTGTGTTTTTCTTTTTGAAGAGAGTGAATGCTCAAGAAAGTTGTTCCATTTTGGTTCAGAAAGTTTGTAATAACTGCAGTATCAAGTCAACTGATTTAGGGTGCGATCACGAAGACTACATATGTTAATATAAAGTGATATGATACTGTTTACAATATGAATATGAGATGATATGAGTTTATGAATTAAAAGACCAAATTATCCTCATGATGTGAAAGGTTTTAATGTGATGTGAGGAGAGAGAATGCGATGTGAATGGTTTGAATGTCAGGAGAAAATTGAGGAAAGAGGAGAGAGAATGTGATGTAAAATATTTGAATTGATTTGTGAGAGTGTGTAGGCATATAGTAATATATGAAAAGTGTTTGATATTGATATATAATATTAGATGATATTTGAGTGTGATATTGATGATATTAGTGATGTTAATAATATTGGTGATATGTGGTAATGTTAGCTTCGTGATCTGATTTTTACACATTTTCATTTTTCACTTGTTTCAATTATATTGATCAGTATACAAAAAGTAGTAATGTAATAAATAACAAAAAGATGATCTGTTTCATTTAAATATATGAATATACAACTTTTAAATATATCTCATTTTGTGAGATCAGAGGAGAATAATTTAGAAAGTTAGCAAAATTTTGACATTTTTTTTCCTTAATTTATGGATTGAGAAAAAAACATAATTCTTGAATGGGATGCAAAGTATAAACTAAGGATTGAGGGTTCAATATGAAAATATATTTATTCTGAAGGGCGAAAGTGAAACTCTAGGGCTAAACTGCGCCTAATTATTAGGTGCATTTCTGCTCTGTCACTTGGTCTTCCACACTGTCGTCTGATCATCATGTCCGTAGAGATCAAACTTTTCCGATCAAACCGCATCTATCACCCCAATGTAAATTCCTCCCTTCCCTTCCCTTTTTATTCTCTCTTCAATCGCCATACTTGTACGGAAAGTACGACTGTAGAACCATACTGCTTTGATTGCTGCAGGAAACATTACAAGGAATCATAATCACAAGACTTCCTTCTTCAGTCTCCCACCAAGGAATTCGACTGACAATAAATGGCTCAGTCAACATGCAGGTTATTATACCGTTTCTTCAATTTCCTTGTTTTAGCAATGTACTTTCATGTTTGATCCCAAATTGATGATGGGTTTGACCACAAAAGACTTTTTGGGTTTTATTTGTTAACATTTGTTTTAATTGGACGGATTTTCTCTATCAATTAAAAAAAAAAACTTTTTAAGTGGGTTTTAGGTGGTGCATTGATGGTTGTGATGTCTTATGCAGGTCCGGGGAGGATCAGCTGGGGTTATTGAATCCATTTATGGTGTTGTTAAGCCGATTTCCATCGTGTAATTCCCTCTCTCTGGTTGATCATTATATCTACACACACATTTGTATGTACTAGTTACACCTCCAATTGCACAGGATGCTACAATAGGAGCTTAAAGTAGAAATTGACGTAAGCTGCTTGTTGTGTAAATCCTTCTCTCTATGAGGGATCACTATTTGTTCACAAACACATATTTGTATTTTCTAGTTACAGTTTGCACTTCCTACGGATGCTGCAATAGAGTTTTAAAGTAGAAATTGATTTAAGCTTTTTGTTTTTGATACACATATGTAGTAAGATATTCATTTACACAACTCAAGTGCTTTAAAATCTGCACAGATTCAAATAGCATATTCAACTTTTTTGATACTTGAATTTAATTTTGAAATAATTGATTATTAATATATTATCCAAAGCTCGAGGGCACATACCCTTTTTATGGTGTATTTGCCTTCGGAATTGGAAGATTATGGTATATCTTTTGACTTCCCTACGGTAGTAATTTGGATGTTAATGATGAATTGAGGAAGGGGTATAATTGCAAGACTGTTAAGAAAATTGTTTGTGACAAATCTTTTTACCTTAAATTCCATAGCCATTTACTCACACGCGTAAAAGAATACACGAGGTAGTTTTACTTGACATATTGCGCTTTATATTCCTAAAGACTGTTAAAATGTCATCACAAACAAAATAGTGGATTTTTCATTTTTGTAGACCTTCAGGCTTCAGTCTTCTTTTGCATTCGCAATTTCCTCCTTTCAGTTTTGCATTTTCCTTCTCAAGCATCTCATGTTCCTGCTTCAATTCTTCATTTTTCACAGTAGAGGTATGTGAGCGGTAGATAGAGGTTAGGTAGACGTGAGAGCGAAAGCGAAATGAAGTCGTCAACCACGGGATTCGAGGAAGTTTTCGTTCCTCTTCGAGTCACTTCATCCTTCTCCCGCATCAGATCATTATTCGGATGAGGATCCTGCGCTTCAATTAGAGCAGTCCCTTTAGGTCTAAGGGAAAAGGCTAGCGCGCTAGCGCGCAACGGCTGATGAAAAGCCAGCAACTTGTTAGGACTAGGTTTTGGCTTGCCCCTTTCTTCTTGTTAGTAAGATAGGTTTGGAACCCTATACAAGGTTGTGGCATTCATTGACTCACTTGTGATGGATTCCTCGGATCCACCTCCGTCTTTAGTTCTTTTCTTTGCTTATTGACCGGCTGAATTCTTACTTTTTTTGTATTCTTCTTTTTCTATTTCTAGGAGGTACACGACGGAGATTCGAGGTTGCATCTGCACTTTGGTTAGGTATAGCCTCTATTCCAGTCCAAAGACTCCAAACAACCGGAAGTGAAGTTTCAGTGAGAAAGTGGTCATTCCCCGAGTTAACCGAAGACTCTATCTCGCAAAAAGAAAAGTAACAAGAACGACGTGACACGATTCACTCTTAAGAACCTCGTTTTCATGGATTCTAGGAAAGGGACCCTACTTATTACCTTGGATTCTAGGCTTGTTGAAAGGCTTCGAAGTGAACTCCACACGAACCGATGAACCAATCCCATTGCTAACTATAGAAAGTTTTGCTGCTTTCATCTTTACGGGACAACTACACACGAGATGAGAGTCGCTCATCTCTTCCAAATATTCAAGATGATCTACTCGTGAGAACGAGGGCAAAGAGAATGTCTCGTAAGATAACACTAGTCCTATTAGGCTAGGGAATAAATACCACTTTATTACATGCTAAATTGACTCTTCTGGGCCGCCCTTCTAGTCCAAGCTCGCTCATTCTAGATTAAGAAGTAACTGTACTCGTTCGAAGTTTCTCTTCGCAAAAGGCTAGACGGGAAAGCACAAGAAAGAACAAGACGGGACAAGAACCAAGGTAGAAGGAGGTTAGGACACCTGCGAATAACTCAAGCAGGGGGAGAAAGAAGGAAGTGAAAACTGGTGAGACCAAGCAGGGAGCGGTTTTTTTTTTTACTGAAAAGGTTTGGGTAAAAGTTAGAGAGCTGTAGAAGCGGTTTTTCTTGGAATCCTTTTTTCATTTTAAGGAATTAAATTAGGTAGACGCCCAGTAACAAGTAAGAGTATGAAATTCTATTCGAAAAAAGAAAGAAAACCAAGAATAAAATAATTGTAATCACTAATGGGGCAGCCGATCTCTACTAAAAACAGAAAGAAGAGCGCTCCTCTCCTTATTAATTCGAGCTTCTTCGCTCCTTTAATAGCTCATTACATTATAGGCTTCAGTCGAGACTTTGCATTCTTCCTTCGAAAGCAGCTCTTAGTAAATTGGAGTATAGGCGGATCACAGAAGGAGAAGTAGAAGACCTTTGCCCTCCGTCGTTCGCCCATCAATAAATGGACCATTTGTTATGGAGACAGAAGACAAACCTAGAAAGCTTTTTTTCTGCAAGTCATCTCGAGGCTTCAAACTCATCCTAGCAATTGGTATCTGATTGGAAGATTCGCGTCGCCTACTTTCTGAAGGCACAGATGGAATGGCCGATACTGCAAGAGAGGATCATCCTACTTGTAAGCAAATTTTTTTTACGAAAGTGGCCTAGTGCTTTCGGAGAAAAGCGATATCTCCTCCGGAGTGGATATTTATTTGACAGATCTGATGGAGCGAACCATTCCTGGAATGCAAAGCTTCTGACGATTTGTTCAGATCTGGAAAGGAATGGGGAGGGTAGTCGATTTTTTCTGGCTATATTTTCTGGGAAAGAACTCCCCTTGCCAGCCACTATGTCGAGAGTCAAAATGCTAATTGAGATTACTCTCCCTCTTGGAAAAAGGTAGCAAAAGAAAATGTGATTAGAGAGAGAAAAATATAGAGAGGAAATGATAGGATAAATGAAATGAGAAAGTGAGAAAAAGCCAAAGAATTGGAGATGCTATAGAGATTCAACTATTGTGGTCAAACTATATGGGGTTATATATGTCTATTGATGAGTTTAAGCGTAGGCGAATAGGAAGAGAAGTTTGATAAGTATCAAGTTGCTGTAAAACATGAGTGTTTGCTTTCGGGTGCTTTGCATCAGCGGCGGCTGGAGGGGTGTGGGCTGTTTGTTGCTCTAGTTTTTTTCTTTGTAGATGCATCGACTTATTTGATTTGTATGATTGCTTATCCATCTTGCTCACTCCCTCTTTCCGATCAAAAGAAAAAAAAGTAAACGTGAATGGATCATTACTAATTCAATACTAAAAAATTATTCACAGGAAATCGATATGAAAAAACCCGGAGGCTCCAAAAACCAAGTCCTGCCATTGTAAATATGAAGTGAGTGTGAAAGTCGAGAATACTAACCTCTAAACCTCCATCATTGGGTCTCTGGAAATGTTGCAACAAATAGTTGAATAAGATATGGGTTTGCCGAAAACATTTGGTCTCATTTCTGCTTTTGTAAAACATACTGCCTCTGTCCCAATTGAAGATGTAGGCCTTCCTCTTTAGTTTATCCAAATTGAGGAGGTATGTTTCCGAGGATACTTTCTTTCGATAATGATAACCTATCCAACCTATGAGTTTGTGGATGGGAAGAACATGTCAAACTATCCAAATTAATTTGATAATTTAGCCACTAAATAATGGCTTTTCAACCATTTTCTGATGATGTGGAATAAGTGAAAGCGTACCTCCTCAGTTGGGACGAAGGTAGTGGCTGTAGTGCTTTCTCTGTCTTTCTGTGTGTGTGTGTGTGTGTGTGTGTGTGTGTGTGTGTGTCTGTGTCCACAGTCATCATCTCTTGCTAGCCAAATTTTGAAGTACCTTGCTAGTTTTATGGTTTGGCTGTATATTAGTGCTGCTTTATCTAAAATATGAGGTGGCTACCCATGCCTATTTTCATTTCTAATTCATGTTTGACCTAATTTATTACCAGAATACTATAGCAGTCCTACATTATTGCAGTTCATTTTATTCTTACTTGACCATTTTCTTGACTCAAAACAGGAAAAAAAGTATCGAGGTCCGATCTTCTGGAAAGATAGGTTCAGGTACAACAGAGGTATGGTATAAGAAATAATTGCTAAGCTACGAAACTTAGAAATTCAAAACATTTCATTTATGTAGATTTTATGCAACTAGAACATGCATTACTGAAAAATATCGAATTGTGGGCTCAATGTATGAATAGGCGACAGTCAATAGGTGAACTCAATTGACTGAAAATCATCAGGTGATATAATGAGGTCAAACTCTCCAAATCCCATATCCATATGGGCTTCACGTATTGCAGGTGAAACGAATAGTCGTTTGATTCTTTGGTCATGGAAAGGAAGCTAAGGTTCTTCGGGCATGGATGTTTGTAGTATTTTGGTGTCCTGTGATTTGGGGGGGGGGGGGAGGAGATTGCTACTCCCACTGTTCCTTTTTAAGTGTTCAGTTTTTGGACTTTTATTTTGTTCCTTTATAAGTTACTTTCCAACTACCAAGGTGCAATTAATTTATTTTTTGCACTCCTACACTTATTAATTGTCAAGTAAGGTGGCTCTTGAGTTTCTAGCATTAATAATATCGAGATTTTTATAAAAGGATAATATACTAATCTGATTTATGTTTTTATTGCTTTCAATCATTTTTTTAATACCCTCGTCTGTTCAAAAAGTACACTTAAAAAGGATCGGGGGGAGTATGATTTTCCATCAAAAACACATATCATTCTGTCTTCTTTGGGATCCATCATTTATCTCGTATTTTTTGCAGCAAAGGTTTTGAGGATAACTATTTCAGATTAGAGCTAGAATTTAGCAAGTTGTTCGATTTAATTTTGATGACTAGGAGCATGCTTTTCTGTTTTTTGCTTCCACATGGAAATGGAAGCCTGTTTCTATCCAGAATATAAATAATTCACTTTTTTCAATTGTTGAATTGATGAAAATATACGACATTGATGTTCAACATAACAAGATAGTGGAAATGAATGTAACCAATAAGATAAGTAAGGTCTTTTTAGGCAAGTGTTTGCTTTTAAGTTTCAGTGAAGCTACTGGTCAGCAAAGAAGATAATAGTGAAAACATATTAATATTATCAGAAAAAAGAGAAAAGATGTGAAGTTAATAGTGAAGTGTTTTTTTCCTAATATTTTTTGACGTAATATTGCAGAAAGAATGACGAAGTTTAACGGTGCTGTTTTTATTAAAATTCCCAACTTTGAAGAAATACATTCACAAGCTTATTTTGTATGATTAAACCATGGTTGTGCTTTCATTTCTGTTTTGTACATTTACTTTGATTTTTCTGTTCATGGGGTGACCATTTGGCCTCCTCCTTGTATTTTCTATCTCTATTTCAATTACTAGCTTCTTTTATTCTCAAAATAAAGAATAATAAAAACTGACAAATAGGTGCCACTATGTGTCTAGCTTGAGAATTAGTCCACCAATTTTGTGGTATACTGGCCTGGTATCTTTGGCGATGCTCAGGCAACATTATGGCTGCACTTGGTTAGCTTTAAATTGTTACAGATTCCAAACTCGATTCAGCTCAGGCTTTATCTTAATTACTTGGGTCAGCTACACGTATCCTTATTCGTCACTCTTTGGTTCAGCACATGCACTCTATTCTTTTTTATTTATTGTGTCCATCTTAATTCTGGTGTTCTGCTAAATGGGCTGATTTTCCTCCAACTTTCCTCACTTCAACAGATACCATTTTCGGTGATTCTTAAACATCCAGGAGAAGTGAATTTGGAAAAGTTCTACGAAACATTTCATGGAGGGAATATTAGCATCCAGGTACAACTGTCGTATAATTTTTCAGCCGTCATGTAATATCATGCTCCAGTATTCTATATGAATGGTTTAACCTTTTGATGTCTAATGCATTACTGTCATAGTATCTGTTATCTGTGGATATAGCGAGAGGATATCTGCATAAATCATTATCTGCTACTGTGGAGTTCATAATTGAAAGTGATATAGGTTTGACTACTCTCCATAAAGTCTTGTTCTTTCTACTGCAGGGAACTAACGTCTAGCTTATGTTGTGTTCAGTAAATTTTCCCAAGAAATCAGTGTCTCCTGAAATGGTCATCTTTTATATCACTCAGGACACACAAAGACATTCTTTGCTTCCTGAACTGAAATCAGGTTACTTTTTTATTACTTTCTGCAGCCCCTCACCCTGCCCCCAATTCTAGCAATTTGTGCTGCAAACTTGCATTATATATTCACCTTCTTTGACACCCTAATCTCTGTTCTAAAACATCCGTATTTCATTTTAGGGACAACTTCATAAATGGTCCCTGAACTATTTCGTAATCTACATATAGTCCCTCATCTTTGGGTTTCAATAAAATTGATATAAGTTTTCAACATTCAGTCAAATCAAGTGAAAACTGTTAATTGTCCATTAAAAAGCTCGTGCCCTACTAGCAAGGGTAAAAGGAACGACAACAGATCCATTCTCGAGCCATTTATGGTCTTCTTGTCCGGCGAGACAAGTTTGTTTTCCGGCAAAACCAAAAATCACATAAACGACAATCCAAGAACAAAGTCGGAAAAATCCAGATCTGGGAAGAAGAAGAAGAAAAACAATCCAGATCTGGCAATCAAAATCGATCGGACAAACCAAGAACTAAGCCTGAAGAACAACAAGAATGAAGCCAAAGACTGTTGAATGAACAGCAAGAATGAAGCCAAGAACAGCAATCAAAATGAAACTCAACAGATTACATGAGAACATACAAACATTGTTC
>JAOWAN010000051.1:263882-281963 GCA_028566635.1 Lobelia cardinalis | reverse complement strand
CAAGCCAATTAGTCAAGATGAAGATACCAACAATCAGAAATAATGCACGAGAGACTCGCTCTAAACACTGGTGGAGCCTTTTGCATCTGGCATAGTGACTAAAATTATAATGGTGGTAGGGCCATAATGGTAGTTGATGGCTTACAAATTTTGCCAGAATCCTTTATGGGCTTCATCTTAAGGGTATGAATCATATATGAAGATATACCTGAAAAGATTTAAGTCATTTTCTTCTTCCAATTCTTTTTCCAGTTGAGTAAAAGGAGATTGTTAAGGATGACACCCTAGGATATGATTCTGTAATACTTCTTGCTTCTGTAAGCTTTACTACAGATTTTTCAAATGCATAGGGATGGCAGCGGGGCGGGATAAATGGAAACCAGTCCCTAATAGGAGGGAATGGGAATGGTGTCGATGGGAATGAGAAAATATTTTGATTTCCTGGCAGTAATGGGGCGAGAATGGGAATAGCATGTCCTGTCCCATTTATATATACAATATATATTTTTTATACTTGTACAATATATCTTTCTATTATATAATTTATTATCTTTCGTACTTTGTTCAATTAGTTAAATATATTTCTCATTTCTAAGCATGAAAGTGAGATTAAAAGATTTATTTGTGATAGTAAATCTGATGATATTTTTGATTTTTATGTTAGCGATAGGATGATTATAATTTATATCCAAGAAATTGTTGATATAATATGTTACATTTTTAAGCCTAGTTTAGTTTGAAGGAGAATCGTAATTTAGTACTTTGAAATTTCTATTTGATATATATTATATAAAATTAATTCTTGTCAACGTGACGGGAATGAGAACACGTTGGGACGGGAATGGGAATGGGAATGCGAAAATCGCAATGGGATGGTAAAGGGATTGGCTTTGATTCCATGACAGGAATGGGGCGGGAACGGGAATTGTAGTCCCTATCCCATTCCGTCCATTGTCATCACTACAAATACACGAATACTGCAGCATAGTATTAAGCATCATCGATCCAATAGAAGAATTAAAAGCCTCAGCAGGTAGACGGACACATTTCTTCTTGATTAACTGGTACTGAAAAGCTTAAAAGTTCTTTTTTCTTTCTTTTTTAGACATGGTAATGTCATCTCCTAGTCAAAGAGCTACGATTAAACTCTTGTATCAAGGTAAAATCGATATTGATGTCTTTTACACGGTTTCCCCTAGAACTATCAGAAATCCAAAATGTTCACTCCAAGTCTCTTTTTCATTTATCCACGACTGAATCCATTTTCAACCATTTACTTTTTTATTCGCATGCTAGCTTCAAAGTGTTGATATACTTGATGCTATTGAAGGAACATAACTGTATATACAATGGTAGTCCTTAATGGTTTACCACTGAGTCCATTGACTAATACATTTGTCTGGTGTTCTGAAACTCCTGGTGATTGGCTATCTAATCATTGAAAATCCGTCTATATTCTTCAGACTCCTACTCATATATGGAGGTTTCTCTAAAGCTCGTCACAACGAAATTCAGGTGTTGGTCGTCAGACTTTTCTTGCTAGCTGACGTTCAGGTATAGATTTTCAGGATCTGGTCGCTAGCTGGGAGCCTCCACCAGTCCAAACAGGATCCAGATAGACAGGATTTAACAATTCTCAAAAGAACTGCAGTCCCCTTAAGCATGGAGGTAGGCCCAGCCCGGGCTTGTGCGGTACAGTGTGCAGGATGTATGTTCTGTCATGCACCTCAGTTAAGCCTCAACTCAAGAGCGAGTTATCTCCAACCTGTAGAGCATGATAGGGGAAGTGTGTAGAAAAGGGCTGTTATTTTCTTTTAATGAGAATCTGTGATATCTAGAAATGTGTCACAATTATTCTCCATAAAAGAGCCTGAGAGCTATATATTCGCCATTTTATAGTACCAACATTTTACTACAAGATCTCAATATTTGATGCCTACATCGGTTCCCCGTCAAAAGCACTTAATCTCTACGCTTACAGGGTAGGAGGATTCAGTGTCGGACATACTGGTTACTACTACAATTGATCGTTCAGTTCAGAGCAACAATCCCGATAGAGTATATCATATCACAGGTAAATCGCTAATTCAGTTACAGAGGAGAACCAGACCTGTGCTATAGATGTAAAGCACTCCAGAAGTGGGAAAATGTCTTTGTCTGAGTTTGACAACTGCTGCCACTTTGCAATTAATGGTGGCATCAGAATCTCAAGATATGTTGGCTGCAAATCATGATAACATCAAATTAAATAGTTACAAGGTGAATTATGTCATGCTAACATGTCAAATCACAGCATTCGCTTAATATTGATGAAATAAAATCCAAGAACCTATCATCATTCGAAATAAACTACCTGATTAAGTTCCCCTCCAACAGCATCTGCCAAAGTGCCAATAGCATCATATACAATTCTGAGGTTTCGCCTCTGGATAAAATACACATAAATAATGATATCAGGAGAGCAGAAGACAGAAAAGAGAGAAAGCTTAAATTATCAAAAGGTGCAGCAACACATTTGTGAGAGGAACGAGATGGGTTAATTAATAGATGAGCCTAAATCAACCTGATACTTCCCGTATGCACACATCAGGTGCTGTAAGATAACCTCCAAGCGTGGTGCCAATTCTTCAGCCGCCTCCTGCAATTGAGTAAATCATTTTTAAGCATTGTGTTTCAAAATGACAAATGAAACCGTGAGCCACAATTTTCTGAACAACCTCTTCAAGAGTTGCAAATGCTGAGCAAGCAGCCTCCTGCACCCGTTTGTTATTATCCAATATTCTTCGCAAAAGACCCATAAGAACTTTGTCAAACTGCTCGTGGCCTTCTGGATGACCAATGCCCTGAGATACACCACCAGAATATTTATCAACTTCAAAATTTAGCATAGAGCCCACATATTGTATCATAAAAGCTTTGAAGTGTACGCTGAAATTAATTCCCTATTCGATGAACAAAAAAATTACATGAGTGCCTATGTACTCATTAGGTTAAGGAAATAATGAACCTATGATCAGAGCTTATTCGTACATTCACAACTGGGCCATAGAACACTGCTTGAATTGCCTACACTTAACTCTACATTAGATCATCTGGAAAGCAAGAATGCTCTATATTCAACAGGATTCCTTCTTGTACAAAACACAAAAACCAGCCAGAGCCTTGACGGCAAGGATATGTCAATTCTTAGCAAATTGCGCTGCAAAGGAATTTCCTATCACATCTCACGCTCAAATCAATGCCACTTGTGTGGGAATAAATCCACTGTGCCAAAGAATCTTGGTCATAGCTAAAAGCAAAAGCTACAGGAGTGGTCATAAATGCTTTAACAAATGATAAAGTCTCATACAGTTGCAGTCCTCAGCGAAAACATATATTAGGTAATAAAGTTTATCACACAAGCAATTGTATAAAGATGTGAATAGACCTCAGTAGAAGCAGCATGCATATTTTCTCTCTTTGCATGGAAGGATAATTTGGTCATACCTGAACAATGAATTTGCTGAAACGCGAAAGCGTCCAACAGGAAATACTTCGTATCAAAGGAAACTTATCATCCAAAAGAGGAATAAGGAAAGAAACAATCTGCAAAAAGGAAAGGAAAAAAGAAGATGAAACTCATGTTTACTTCAAGAAAAACTACAGTTGTATACTTGTATACAAAAATGGTAAGAACAGTAGTTGCAACTGAAATCTGAGAAACTTGTCAAGAGCAAGCAGTGAACTCTCCATGAATTCTAGCATTATTATGCTCAAAGTTTCTGACCACTTAAATGCCACAAGTTCCAAATTGGATTCATCAGCTTCCAGCTATGATATCATTACCTGTGGCAGATGAGGATAAAGACCATTTATGCAACCCTCAGCTACCGCCCCAAGTGCTAGAACTGCAGCCTCTCTCTCTTTCCAGGCAGCGTCATCAGCATTAGACAACTTGGACTGAAATTTTTTGAAAATACACAACAGATAAATTTCAAGGAGAAAACAGACACTTAAAAGTAATCAATGAAAAGTGACCCAAACAAACCCATAATCGTTAAAACTTTTCAATTAACGCCTATGGTTTCACAAGATAAAATGACAACTTCATCTCCCCACTTGATATCACAGTACTCCCAACCAGGAACAACTGGCAGTCAGACCAAAATAAAGTCCTACACGGAATGAGGGAAGAGACCAATCCTGGACGTTATGCAAGAAAAAGGGCTCGAGATAAGAAAGAGACAAGACAACGAAGGTTCCTTACCTTGTTAGGGACCATAATCCTGTTAGTCAAGAGGACATGAGCCAACACAAGTTCAAAGTTTTCACCATCACTAATAATCAGTGTCATTTCATATTCATTTTTGGTCTTGACCATCTGGTTTCCGTTCACCACATTGGGTACCGATTCATCCAGATTCGAGCCGGGTAGGATCACAAGGGCGCCAAAGCTCTCCCTACCAAGTTTTAACACGGCTGCATTCCCAAGACTCAAACCCGAGACCTGGGTTAAGCTAGAACAACCCCTTACCAAGTGATCTATGTGCTTGGTGGTGTCATTTTGTATTCGTGTAAAGACATATGCACACATATTCATTCACGCTAACACACCTCTCATTAATAATAACCATCATATCAGTCATGGATTCAACACACATAAATACATACACCCCAGAAGGCTAGGAGTGATACTTCTAAATCCAGAATACCTCATGATTCAATTACCTGGACAAAAGACAACAATGTCGGAAGAATCTCATCGCCAAACACATTTGACAGAATATCTACAGCAGCTGCACTGCACTTCCGTAAATTCCAAATATTCACTATGTCATCATCCTGTAATTACAAGCAAAACAAGGTTATCTGAAGACATACCCAGGGACATGATTCTCACACCGGTAATAGAGATGATCAACCTAATTATATTTAAACTGGCGAACAAATAACCATCACGTATTTAATAAAGAGTTTAATAGAAACATACATCGTCTTCAGCATCCTCAGATCCATGAAAACGTGACGTGTGAAAACGAGGTCTCAGATCCTGTGGAGCTAGTGTGTCAACGTGAGTTCTTCCAAGACAGTAAATTAAGTAAGATCATGTGTTCTAATCCGAATGCAAAAAATCAGAACCTGGTCTCGATCAGGATTAGAACCATCCTCCTGCCATTACAAATTTATGTTAGATAGACTTAAAAAGAAAGATAAATGCAATCACACAACAAGAATAATCAACTGAAGCACAATATTAAGAGATAATAACCTCTGCATCAAGTAATGATTCATCATCGTCTGCATAAGCCATATTTGACAGTAAAATCTGCACAATTCCATAAACATGAGAAATGACATGTACCTAAAATAAGTCAGGATAATATAAGCCGAAGAATAAGAAAAGAGCCATACTGGAATTAACCGTGGCAAGTACTCTCTTAAATTATCTGGTGGCAACTGAGCCTCGCAATACGCTGACCTGCATATTTGGAAATAATAAAGAGGTTAATTAACAACTCAAAAATGAACAAATGCATGAAACATCAGCACTAAATCCTGATATAATAAAAAATAATCAAAAAAAGGGAACTTTGTTTTTCTAATAATTTGAGTATTCAAAGAAGATAGTCCCACTTCTAAGGAAAGCTAAATTTTGTAGATAGATTTCTTTTTTGATTAAAAAAAACTTATAGATTCAAGATGGGAAGAGAAATGGGGTTGGCATAGTAGTAATTAAGGATCTAAAAGAAGATGTCGTAACATTTACTAGGAAAGGAGATAGAATCATACTTTTCAAATTGGTATTAGGAGAAGAAATAATTGATGTCGTCGTTGCCTATGCGCCACAAGTGGGACTAGACCAACGTATTAAGGATTGGGGAGGACTTGGATGAATTAGTTCAAGGGATACCTGGAAGCGAAAAACTATATGTTGGGGGAGATTTTAATAGTCATGTGGGAGACCACCATGTCAAGTACGAGAGTGTGCACGGAGGATATGGTTTTGGCGATAGAAATAATGGAGTAGCTTTATTAGACTTTGCGGTTGCTAGGTTATGATAGCTAACACTTGCTTTAAGAAGAGGGAAGAACATTTAGTAACTTTTAAATTAGGTAAGAGTCAAATAGACTATTTTTAAAATAGAAAAGTTGGATAGGTTAACTTGTAAAAATTGAATGGTGATTCCGGGAAAGACTCTAACTTCTAGAATTATGGTGCTTGATATCACCCTTAAGACTAAAACACAACGTAGGAAAGACATTAAAAATCCAAGAACTAAGAGGTGGGATCTAAAAGTTTAAAGATAAAATGATAAAAGATGTGGCATGGAACATAGTGAATGAGACCAAGAAAATGTGGAATAAAATGTGTGAGTGTATTAAAAAGGTGTCAAAAGAGATATTCGGGGAGTCCAAAGGCAAAGGCAAGAGGCATATAGATAAAGAAACATGGTGTTGGAATGAGGAAGTCCAAAAAGTAGTCCGACTAAAAAAGAAAAACTTATAAAACTTGGCGAAAATCAAAAAATACAATACAAAGTAGTTAATAAAGAAGTAAAGAGAGGCCAAGGGTAAACAATTTGATAACTTCTATAATAAATTAGATACAAAAAGAGGGAAGGGCTTATATACAAACCTGCGAAATCAAGGGGTAGAAAAACCAGGGATTAAACGAGGTAAAATGCATTAAGGATGAAGACTCGCGTGTTTTAGTCAATGGTGAAGAAAAAAAAGAGAGATGGAGAATATACTTTGAAAAACTACTAATGAGCTACATGTAGAAAATGTAGCGAACAATGATAGTAGCACTAATAGGAAAATTAGAGATATTACATTCTTTCGCAGAAATGAATATGCGGTGAAGTTTGCCTTAAGAAAAACGAAAAGCGGAATGCTTTAGGACCGGATGGAAAACCTTTTTTGGTATGAAAATGCCTAGGTTATGTAGAGGTGTCTAGGGTAGTTAATTATTTAATAAAATTATGATGATAAAGAAAATGTCAAATGAGAGAAGAAGAAGCATTTTATTACCAATATACAAACATTGAGGTGACGTTCAAAGTTGCACAAAATATAGAGGCATTAATCTAATGAGTCACACAATGAAACTTTGGAGAGAATAATTGATAATAGACTAAACGGAATAATATACCTTGATAGATGCTATTTGCTGATGACCGTGTTCTTATAGAGGGAACAAAGAATGGGGTGTTAATGATAAGTTAGAAAAATGGAAAGAAGTTTCAGAAGTCAAAAGGCTTTAAATAAGTATGAACAAAACATAGTATATGGCTTGCAACTCAACTTTCGTGGTAAGATGAGTATTAATAAAGTGAAAGTTATGTTAGATGGAGAAGAAAAACCTCAGAAAGAAATATATTTTGGTACCTAGGATCAATCATTAATCGAGATGGAGAGATTGGAAAGGATGTCAATCATAGAATAAAATTGGGCCGAATGAAATGGAAGAGTGCATCTCGAGTGTTATATGATCGGCTTATGCCGGTAAAGCTAAAGTAAAAAATTTAGAGGACAGCTATTAGGCTTGCGCTATTGTACGTAACAGAGTGTTGGGCTCCTAAGAATGAACATGCAAATAAGATGATTGCAGCACTTAGAAGGATGTGCGACAAAAGTAGAAAATAGAATTGATAATGAAAAAATACGAAAAACGATAAAAGTGACTCCTACAGTAGAGAAAATGAGGCAGAACCGCCAAGATGGTTTGGTCAAGTAGGCCCCCTTAGTGCTCTAGTTAACAAGGACATCGGCAATACAAAAAGACAAGAAAGACTTATGCGCCGTTTGGTGACTTGGCATTGGATCGCGTGGAATGGAGAAAAAGGATTCATGTCGTCGACCCCAAGTGATAAGGATAAAGGATTTGTTGTTGTTGTTGTTGTTGTTGTAGATTCAAGGGAAGAATATACAAAGGAGGGCAAGTTGGCATCCTAGAGTAGTAATTTAGAAAAAGTACAAACAAGTAAAGTTATACCCTTACAAAGTTTGAACCGTACAATCGCACTAATTAGGGAAACACAAGTATATCAAAAGCACCACTATCCCAGATAATGACTTGTCACCGGTATTGCACAGAGATTTATGTGAAACTAATACAAAAGGCAGTGTAAAAAGCAAGAACAAAAAGTCTCAAGGATCATTAATTAACCAACATGGGATAATGTCCTATGGAAGTGAATCAATTCTCACGGCTATCATCATTCCATTATGTTATTAAATCAGGTACATACCTTGGAGGTTTCTACGGTGGTATTGTTCGATAGAGGAGCCGAAGGTTATGGTGTTAATCAACTACGAAACTGTTTCAAAGCTTCTCTCCTAACAGGGAATAATATGACGCTTGCAGTGACTAGATACTTTGTAGCACCAAGTTGCAAGCAGAGAACCCAAGTGTGGTCTCTAATAATACATATTATCGGAGCATGTTCATACAGAGCTCAATAGTAAGTTTTATGGTTTTCCGCTTAGAGTTTTCATCCGCTACAGATATCATAACATACTCGTATAGACAGATGCAAAATTCACATAATTTTTATGAGTGGCCTATGCTCGACAAAGGATAATGGAGTATAACTGTTTAAGTAGCTCTTTGGATCCAAAGGGCATTTTTGCACAATCTGGAACTAAAGAAATCGCAGAGCTTTTGATAATGAGGAATGGTCTATAGATAAACTGAAGGCATCCCTCCTTCACACATTACATTTTTGGAGCACGGAGTCGATGCCAGGTTCAGACAATTCTTTTGCAGAGTTTTGTTAACAGTTTTGTTGTCGGTTAGCGCCTTTTTGTTGAGTATCGTCTCGTGTACACAGGACATCAATTGGTTTGGCGTCTTTGTTAATACTATATATTTTACTTGATGAAAAAAAGGGGAGCAGACTTAGGTTAATGCATGATTGGGTGAATCTTTTCAGAAGTATGTGTGTCTTCCGCTAAGATTTCCAGTCCAATTCTGGCAGCTCACCTCTCCAAAAGTAGGGATAACTGCTACTTATCAGGGATTTGCACATCATTTCTTGCCAAGCCTATCAAGTTAAGTTCCCAAACACTCAACACGGTTGAAAAGAATAACCTTGAAGCACCAAAGGGGACAACCAAAATTACAGTCTTTCAGGCTTTTACTCTTAGATTGTGATGATGAAGAGGGTGAATGCATTAATATTTTGAGTGTCAATCTTCCTCTTCTTTAGACACCAAGCATACTCTTCTAAAGATATAAAATCTTTTCACCAAGAACGAATCTTTAGTACAAGGGTAAATTGTCAAGCCACATAAGATACAGGCTTCTAAATGAATGGGGTGTCTAAGGATAGAAGTTAGGCTTCACGATTCAACCTCGTCCGCCATACAATGTGGCGCCAAGTTGAGAGTTGAGAACTAATGCCCTTTGGTTTTTACTAATGGGCCACACAATGAAATGATTAGGTGTGATTTTTTGTTTTTTGACCGTTAGCCACACTCCTTTGGATCTTCTTACCATATTGCATGTGAGTATGTGACAATACCTACTATTTCCTGTTGGCAGCATGAAGTCTATATTTGTTTGTGCTACGGATGAACCACCAAGCATTCTCTCTTTCTGTACTGTACTTTTCCTTAATCTTGGACTGGCCCTTAACTTGCTGGAGTCATTCCGAGAGGGGAACTGAAGCAGCACACATTGGCTTAGAGACTCATAGATAAGCCATGAAGCCCTCGTAAAAGCCCCCGAGTCGTGTGCAATACAACATCTTGCATGCAATCCCTTCCACCATTACAGATTAGTATCATTGCTATTTCACTATCAACAATGCAGTTTAGTAGATCTGATCTTCTATTAAATGGTACCCTATTCTTACTAGTGTACCGCTATGTTACCAGGACAGTTCGTTGTTGCTAAAGTGCATGCATCAACATGACACAGATGCGGGTATAGGTGTGGTTTGGATTTGGATTTGGAATTGGATTTGGATTTGGGATTGAGATTGGGTCGGGGTTGGGCATAGTTGTTAAAAGTGCGCCTGAGGCGCGCCTAGGCCACGAGGCACATGAAGCCCACTTTTGCGCCTCGCCAGTTGAAAGTAACTTATTGCTCATTCAGAAAATTTTCTTTCTAGTTTATACACTGTTCAAGGTTGCAAGCAATAACCAGTAATTGGTTGCTAAAATATGTCCCAATTTGACAAGGTCCATATTTGACCGTAAAACTGTCCAAATATCCTAATGTTTGTTTGTGACTGAATTGCATATATATCCTAATGTTTGTTTGTGACTGAATTGCATATGTTTCAAACTATGTGCCTCACTTGTGTGAAGCCCGCGCCTTGTCTTGCGCCTCGTGCCTAGGGCTCCAGAGGTCTTTTGCGCTTTGGTGAGCCTTTCGCCTTTAATAACTATGTGTATGGGTGTGGGTGTGGGTGTGGGTGGACCTTCCTACACTACAAATATTAGTTCAGTATCATATTTTGGTGGATCCAACCTCTAGATGTGCACGGATATCCTCATAACAAACACAGGTAGCATAGATATTACTAGTAAACCATACATAAGGCTGTAATCCCTCATTATTAATCAGAGTTGATTGAGAACTACTATATTAGAATAAGCTTGTGAGCTTTTGTGTACACTTCTAGCAATGCCTCATGGGAGGGTAGGCTTTACCCTTCTTTCCCCTCTTAATCTATATTCAAGTTTGAATTCTCACATCAAATTGACATTCGAAATGGTGTGATTAACAACTTCACTGATGAGCTAAATATGTAACTGATTTAACAGTGCCTTGAATGTAATTTTACTGACGATCCCAAACCATTGAGCTATGATGGCAAATTGATCTGGGAAGAGAAGTCAAAAGTGAAAGTTCAAGGGCACATATGGAAATAGATACTGGTATAATTACCAAAATTCGCAGGCTTCAAGTGATACTTCCTCGTCAGGGTCTTTGTTGACTTGTAACATGTACTCAATTACATTCCTTAAATGTGGCTGCAGGGTAGTGCAGAGATCATGTGAAGAACAATAAAAGATAAGAAGAGATGTAAGGTGATCATATATAATAGGAAGAAAGAAGGGTCATCAAAAAAGTAAGCAAGTAATTTGTCTTCTCATTGCACCCAGAATTCGCAGTGTAGGTAATGAGAAAGCATTGAAGAAGAAATTGAAAAGTTAAGTGGAAAAAAATTGCCAACCTCCAAGAAAGCAGGACGAACTTCGATGAGCTGGACAAAAGCCGCACAAACCTGGCCATTGTACGAGAATATAACGAAGAAATTACAGTGGTAAGTTAGCCTTCAGTGAGAACTCAAACCACAGTACAGAATGCTAAATGATAACAGATCTCCTTACAGGAAAGATGAGCTAGAAGTGCAGAGAAAGAACAGACAACATACTGGATAGAGAGGCCTCTGTACAGAGAACATGTGCATTTTACACCAGCAATAGACTTATTCACTATAAAACAGTATAATAAAATAGAATAGATAACATAGCAATCACCAGATAACCAAACACCATATTCAATAGTATTTTGCATCCAACTCAGACTCCAAAGATGCAAGTACAAGTTTGGGATATGCTGTCCAAGTGAAAGGTGCTATCTAAAATGTATTTCAATCAAAGTGACATTAATTTTAACTACTTACAATTCTAAAGTGTCATATAGAAGATACAAGTCAGAACAATTAAAAAGGTAGTGACACCTTTCACTAACATATGGACTTAGAAGCTATAAACATTACGTTTCAAGCAATAAATTTGATATTTGCTGTGAAATCTTAGAAAAATAGAGCAGCAGATCATGTATTCATTGTCGATGCAAAATTAAGAAGATACTCACCAGTTTCCGCACTTCCGCAGCAGGATCGTTAGCAAGGACGAACAAACCTTGTAGGTACTTATCCATAGACATGAATAAAACCTGCAGTTTCACAGAAGAAGTACTTGCTGCCTCAGAATTCCATGCAGTGGCAAGAATAACGTCAAGGTCAAAAGCAAAGTTAACCATACTCACAGTTGGCATCAACATGATGTATTGATTTACAGACCCCAAGGAAAGTTTTCTCAGTGAGGTATGTGGTGACTGAAATAGCTGCTTGAAGAGCACAAACATTAAGATACAGAATTGAACGGAAACCATTATATTACAAAATAATAAAACCAGATCTCTTTTTCACCCCTGATCATTGACACATAACCACTTGCACATCGTGCAAAAGAAAAAAAAAAGGTTTACCTGAAGAAGTCTAGGAATGAATATGTTGATGGGCCGTTCAGATAATCCGGGACTTTCCGAGTCCAGCACTTGCGGAATATCCTCACATATCTGTACTAACCAGACTTAGATCTGTAAGTTTCGTACAACTACACAACTCCAAATTCAAAATGGTTGCATTTCATGCACAATATGTTATAACAAACTGCATTACCCATCATAGCTAACATCAAACAAAAGTGTGATTTGGATAGACCTGACACAATCTCTAAGGGTAACATCTTGACTAATCCATACAGCCTACATTGAACACCCAAACAACTCTGCCTTTCATTTCTTATTAGGTCCTGAAACAAAATTTCTCAGTTATGAAAACCGGCAGATAACTTTATTTCAATCGATTTCTTTTTGGAGTTTAAACAAGTGCCCCTTTCAAAAAGTTCATCTTTGGCATTGAAAAGGAATTCTTTTATCCAAGAGTTTCTTGTGGACCCATATACAAGTTGCTAGCGTCCACAAGTATTCTTCTCTTTCCTAAATGGAGTCATATGGCTTGTCCAAAACAACTGTCTACATGAACAGGACATTTATATAGAATTAGGAGTATTAACTATTCCCTGATTAAGAAATATCTAAAATGACTGGATCGCAAATACAGTGAGGTTATCAACTTAATCTCTCTTTAGTCCTCCCTAGAAGCTGCTTACTACTCTGCTGGAAATGTAATACATATAAGGTAGAGAATGTGGACCAAAATTTAGGATCAAGACTACAAGTGGAACTTGTCCATATCAAACATGGCATGTAGTCGAGGTAAAGCAGGACGTAAGTGAAAAGTTAAAAGGCAACTCAATAATATATTGATAGCTCTTAACACATTAAAAGTGTACATAAAATTACAAAATGCTAATAATGGCCAATAATGCCCCTTTTAACCTCTTCAAAGATTCAACGCTGTTGCCAAGTTATAACCAAATAGAGCTTGGTATATCGCATCGGGTAACTGAAACTTTACCATTGAATGATGTGCTCCTTTGTTTCTTTCTAGTCTTCATTATTTTATGACCCATAGTAAATATTTTTGAAAGTTGTGGAAGAATTTTCGCATTTGAAAAAAGTGAATAGGGCTCTGAGAAGACACTCACTCCCCTCACATTATACACTATAGAATACGATTGAGCCAAACTACCCACAGTTTTCAATTTTGTTATTAAAGCACACCAATCTCGTTCTTTTAACATGGTAACCCAAACTTGGATGTTGACACTCAATGGTCCAAAAACAACATAGCACGAGTAAACCTAGAGGCCAAGCACACCTTAGGAGCCTGTAGAGACTCTAAGCCACTCGGGGTAGAAAAGTCTGCTATTCATATTTAACATCCTAGGTCAAAAGCTAGTTACAAACCAATAGGTTGTAAGTTGAACACCCGAGTCCATAGTGGGTATTAGCTCTGGAAAAGGGAGTAGCTCTTAAGAATCTTTTTGGGATTCTAGGGTGGCGAGACTTGGATAATTATGCTTTGACTTTTGGGGTTGGAGTTCTTTCTTCTTCTGTTTTCTCTTTTGGTAGTTATATCCTGATATGTTCATTCTTTCTTTATGCTCCCTTCGTAAATCTTCCCATTGTACCATTTTACAAATTTTAAGGATAAAGCTTTACCTACTTGTACAATTTAAAAATCCACTAAAATGTTACCATCTTTAGAAATGAGAAGATTTTTGGGCAAAAACAAAAGATGAAGGTGGGAAGATTGAGGAGAGTACATCAATAGAACTTAATCATTTCCCAAAAATATTACTCAAAGGAAAGGCAACATTACATGATTTATTCAGAAAGAAGCTCAATTAAAAAAAATATCATATTCAAGTATATTTAAAGAATTACCAGTAGGTGTACTTCTGTTAACTGCTTTCTTAGCATTATATTTTTGCAAGATTTTGAAAGACAAATGAAAGTGGTTTGTCTTCGTAAATATACATGGAATATAATAGCAGGATAGCATAATTTATGAAGGAAAAAGAAACTGCAGGAAAAAAGGTGTGAGAACAATTGGGTAACACCCTGGTAATAGAGAGGAATAGCATACCTTAGACAAAGCATCCATAGCGCCTTCCATGTGATTTAAGTCATTACTGTCCAAGCACTTGACAAGAGTATGTAGCAATTCGGGCCAGCCTAAAACCCCCTCAAGCTGAACAATAACACTTATAATAGTCCCAGAGGTAGACCTGATTTGTCTATCTGCAGCTCCTAAACAAGGTAACAACTCTGCTTTTATGTATTCCTGGTTACCGGTGGGCATGGATTGGAACGCATTTTTAAGGTTGTTTTTCAGAAGCAATCCAGCCGCTTGACGTACCTCCACTGATTTACCCTGTCACTCGTAAAGAAAAATAGCTCAAATGCTTATCAGCTCTAGGCTAACTACAGCAAACAAAAGCTTAATTAAATAACCCAAATAAATAAGAGGTCAACAGAACTCTTTTCTTTATGAATTTAATCAACAAACGACACATTAGAACATCAAATTCTATAATCAAAATAAAACTCATCAGACTTATCATAAGGACGTTCAGTTATATTAAAACTACTCCCTCCATCCCAAACAGAGATAGATGTTTTCCTTTCCATATAGCCAAAAATCATTTATCCTTCTCACTTCTCTATACCTATCTGTATGTGGAAGAGATTTAACTTAAAATCAACTAAACTGAACTTTAATGGTGGCCATCTAATCTATAGGTATTATAATAAGACGATGGATTTTAAGACATCATCTTAATTTGTGAATTAAGTCAGTGTTCCTTTCCTTTTGAGGGCAGAGAAAGCAGCTCCTATATTCCACACCCTACTTGTGTTTCTGTATTCTACTCAACAAGTCTTATTTCAACATAAAGATACAAGTCCTAAGGCATTATCCTTAAAATTAGCAGCTCCAATCAAATGCATCAAGAACAGCTCAAACATATCAAGACAAAACCTTGATCAAACAACAAAAAAGAGCAAAAACTTTGCCTTAAATGAAAAGAAAGAGATCAGAGTAAATGAGAGGAAAACATATCAAGAAGTGGACAATGAAAATTCCATCATACAGAAGATGATACATAAATCCAAAACATCAAGAGGAAATTATAAAACTAAAAAGCAGATTACAAATAAAAACTAAGTAGAACAATCGATGTCACCGGAGTTAATGATCAGCTCCAAGAATATCATCAACTTCACAGACGAGAAGTCAATCAAGAAGAAAAGAAAAACTTTTGAAACATAGAAGCCATAAGAACATCCAATCCAAGTAATTACACCTAAAATTGGACTAATATTATCAAGAACAGGTGTGGATGGGCTAAAGAAAGGTAATCGCTCCAAAGATGAACCATGAGCAGTGCTACAGCTATCGCCAAACCTTTGAGTTACCGGAAATCCGCAAAACCTGTTGCTCTAGTAATTTGCATATCTTCTTGAATCCTTGCTTTGTGGCTTCCATGTCTCACATGTTGCATTGCCACTACAACCTTCTTCCCCAATACCTAGATTTCCAGGAGAAGGTTCTACGGAGGAGGGAAAGGGGGAGAGCCAGCGAGCGAGAGCAAGAGGTACATTTCAAAAACGAGAGGTTCATGTGGAGCAAAAAAATAAATTGAAAAAGAAGATTATGTAAGCAAACAAGAGAGATCGTAAGCTCTTTTCATTAGAGAGGAGTTGATCACTTTCTTGTGTTGGATTTTCATTTCATTCGAAATTTGAATGACCAGGAGGCGCTTGAGATTTCTGGTCTTTGGGACGCACTATCCGGCATTCAGAATTCTACGTCTTTAGACTCTCGAATTCGGACATTGGAAGGGTCTGTTGCTTTCTCCTGTCGCTCTTTCCTTTCTCACCTTACTCGGTCGCCCATTCTCTCCACGTTTCCTCCTCTTCTTTTATTTGGAATGGTATAGTTCCATTCAAAATTAGGGCATCTGTTTGGTTTCTGGTTCTTCACAAGCTTAATACTAATGACTAATGAGTCAATGACATGAGACACATCCATCGACCTTAGACGATGATATCCCCCAATTGGTGTAGTGTGTTAGGGTTCCTCGGAATCACATTGGCATTATTTTCTTCATTGAAAGGTGCGAGGTTCTTGTGGGATAGATTGTTTGGGGTGGATGATGAAGTTTGGGTTAGCCCAAGTTCTATAATTCAGTTCTTCTTATTCAATTTCATGGATTTGGTAATAGTAGAGATACGAATCTACTATGGCAATCTGGGGTTTTAGCGATTTTATGGTGCAACTGGAATGAACATAACTCCAAAAATTTCCAAGATCAGGAAATGTGGTATTCTTTGGTGAGGGAAAGGGTGGTGTTTTTGGCTTCATGTAGGCATCTGCCAGATGAGCTTTCAGAGATTTCCGCTGGTGGATTTGCAGCCAGATTGGCATTCTTAGCTGTGTAAGTTTAATTGGTGTAGTTTACAGCCACTATTTTAGTTCTTTTTCTTTTTGATGGATTTCTTGTCCGTCCTTTGTATATATTTATGTACCTTATATTTCTATTTAATATATTCTCCTTTTTCTATCCAAAAAAGAACAATTCAAACAAGCTTCATCAAAAGAAAAAAGTTCAAAACTGGACTTTTTACATAGAGGAAGGAGTGAGGAATACATTCTATCAGTAGGATCACACATGCATTCAGTTACAAAATGTATCATCATTCATCACTTCACCAGCCAAGAAATCAATCAAGCAGAAAACTGTTAGACCTAAAGTCCAACTAGCTTTAGGATCGAGAAAGAAACAAACTAAGTGATTCAGTTTGAATATAATTCAATCCTCAAAATGCTACAACTTTGCGGCATATATAATCAGTTCTGAGTACATACTAACAACGCCATAGTCAATTAGTCAATCAAGCAATAGGAAGCTCACAGTTCTTAACAAACCTAAATCAAATGTATTCCTGAGGTAAAATAGACATTAGAATAAGAGAAAATTAAAAAAAAAAAAAAAAAAAAAAAAAAAAGGAACAACTCCGAGGTCAATCAATTAGTCAATCAACAGAAAATGTTTTAATCAAACCTGATAATCCAACTGTGTTTCTGAAGTTAAAAAAAAAAAATTGAGTAAGAGAAGATTTTGGAAATAAACACCTCAGCGCGGGAGAGGATGAAGGAAAGGTAATTATTGAAATCGGGGAACTGAGAGTAGTGTTGAAGTTGCTGCCATATCTGCGACTTGTCGGACGTCGGAGATATCTGCTGTTCCAGTAATCCACAGATCTCCTTGAACCCTTGCTCTTGCGGTTGCCATGTCACTCCTCCCCCAGCCGCCGCTGCCGCCGCCATCTAGCTAGGTATTTGAGTTTCGACGAGAGAAAAAGCAGGGAGTGATCGGACGAGGGTTTAAGGGACCACGGGGAGGGGAGGTTTAGGGGGGTTGCCGGAGCGCCGATGACGACGAGCTTGTGTTCTAAAAGCGTATGTTAAGGAGGGAGAGAGATTTGGGGTTCGTCCACCGGAAAATGATGATTTAGTACATCCGATTCTTTAGTTTTTCTTTCAAGAGCCAGTCACTAACGTGATTATTTTTGTAAAAGGACAAGGTATTCCTAATGTAATTTTTTTAATTAAATATCTTATTTAATCCTAGTACATAAAAAGATTAAAAAATTTAGAAGAATACAGTAAAATATTTAATTTAAGAATAAATGAATTATAAAAATATGAAAAAATAAATAAAAATTAAAAATTTAGGAGAATATGAAAAAGATTAATGATTTTGATGGGCCCAGGCCCAAACACTAGGCCCAATACTGATTAAAGGTAAAGCCCAACGGGCAGGCCCTTCATCAAGACCACTACCAAGGATGGCCGGCTTGGACTCAGCCCAACGGGCAGTCAC
>JAOWAN010000051.1:228011-241585 GCA_028566635.1 Lobelia cardinalis | reverse complement strand
TTTCATGGAATTTGTACAGGTTATGGAATAATCATTCTAGTTTCAGTTCCAGATACACCACTGGCACTTTGATTACTGAAAAAGCCTTGACCCGTTTTCAGATTTTACTGCCTAAAAACGCAATCGTAAGGTTGTGATTCACTCCTATATACAAGTACCTTTTCTTGGGCCTGGAGAAAGAGGGAGAGAGGTGGCGTTAGTTTATGGCCCCTTCGCCCGACCAGTTGAAGAAGGCCGGAAATGGCGGACACTTGTTACTATTCTCAACCAAGTTCATATTGTTGTCTTAGTACTCTATCATGAAAGAGAAGAATGGATGGGATATAAAAAGCTATTCTCCAGGGCAAACTACCCACATGAATTAAGCGAATTAAACTAACTGCTGCTTGTCCAAAATGAAAGTTTCTTTATGGAGCTGAACTTATTGCTTTTAGCTATTTTGCAGCCCTTCCTACTTCCCAGTTTCGGTATTTGTAATCCTAATGCTGATCCATTGTGCCTGGTGCAAACCATTTGAACTATGGAAAACTCTCACCTTACTTGATGAGATGTATCTGCAGACACCAAAAACATAGAAAAGCAGTCTCTCAATAGTTTGGGATTTTTAAATGATGCTTAGATGCTCCCGAAACCTATCTTAAGCCCATCGAGCATACAAAATTTTGATCACCTACTTTTCCCAGTCCAGAGCAATGAACGGATGTGTAATGCTTGGTTAAAAAAAATGAAGAAATTATAAATCAGGAATGGGAAAAAAATATGATGGGGAGAAGATTAGGCATAAACAATGTCCTTCATAATCAAGCTCAGAACCTCAGGTTAAAAGAAAAACTGTAACAATCTCTCTTGCAGTCTGGACTCTAACCTCAAGTTCATAACTATGAAGTCTAACCTCAAGTCATAATTCAAACTCGTAACCTCACATTATAGTTCGAACTTGGAAGTGTGTGGGATAGGATCTTTTACATCCTAGATGTTACCATAGCTTATGTCCTTCATGTAGCATTCAGATGATTTCTGATTTGATTTCATTTATTTAGAAGGAATTGGCAAGCCCACCCGTGCAAGAACACATTTTTGAATCCATTTGATTTAAACTGGAATTTAGTGGAAGAGGGCACTGAACCTGGCATGTAAAAATAAAGCTATGAAAAAGTTGTGCAAAAGATTAAAGCAAGCCTGTACCTCAGGTGATGCAAAAGTTATGGCAAACATAACCATTAATGCATGGTTCAAAATAAGCTATGAAAAGAACAATCATGCACTTTTCTGCTCAACAGCAGGAAGGCTGCCCACCTGAAATCTCCCTTTTTATCCAGCTTACTAGTATTTCTTCTTGCCAATAGATGCAAGGACTTAGAAAATTTACACTTCTTACACCAAAATTGTGGGCAACTTACCACAATAACATCCAGACCAGTAAAAAAAAAACTTGATGATGGAGTTCAAGAAATCCAACTACACATCTAATTAATTGCGCCTCAGCGAGCAGCTTCAGCACAATCTAGTGTACAATAACTGCAAATGACCTAAACCCTAAAATTTGGAAAAAGAAAAAGAATAAACAATAGACAGAGTCCTGACTGCCAGATGTGTCATCTACAGCCCTCTAGCTCAACTTGGGAAGTCTCTACATAGGATGGGTTAGCAACCTTTTCACCACCTTCGTGATGAGAAACAAGTTCATGGTACATTTTTAGAGAAACCTTTGAAAATTCTGCCATCGACTCAAAAACCCTGGAAAACCCCGTTTGAAATCCATTTAATGTGATTCTCTCCGTTTCTTGCATGCAACTCTGGTGTTTAGCTCTCTCTATATCAACCTTACTTCTGAAATCGTCCAACAAGTCTTTTCTCTCTTTCAAATAGTCAGCCCGCTGGTCGAAACCTAGCTCGGAGGTGTGGTCTGAAAGTTTTGATTCAAAGATTCTGTTCTCTGCCTTCTGAAACACTAGAATCTTTCGGTCAAGTTCTTTTGACAAACTATCGACTTTCCTCTTTTGCTGCAGTTCCTCGCCTTGCTGGGCACACAAAGCCCTTACATCTTTTGCAAAGCTTTTTAAGGCATACGAAACTGACATATCAGGCAACTTATCCATTGAAGCTAACCAATCACGGCAAATCATGAGTAATGGGGGCCCATTGAACTGTAATGGTGGTACAGTACTACTTGCCCTCGAGTACAATTCCACGTCTGCGACAACAAACTTAGATAGCCACTCATGGAGGGCTTCGACGTACAACTTTTGTGCAGCAACATACTCTCGAAAACGTGCACGCCAATTCTGAAGCTCTATCTCAAGTTGGCGTGTTGCTTGTTGGTGAAAGTTACTGGAAAATTTGCCATATGTAGGGCAGTTAAACAATTTTACGTCAAATATGATCTTGTTCTGAATTTCATGTGATTCCAGCATAATTTTCCACATTTGCATCAAACTGCAGAAGGGGGGAAATAAAAATCAGGAAAGGCAAGGATGGACAGTTGGAAAACATTCGTTCGATTCTATTTTTTGGTCTTTATTTCGCAACATATATGGAGATACGACAAGGATAGGGTTACTCAGTTTTTTTAAAATTATTACCCGTGTAGCAGTTCCATAATTTGAGGTTGCAATTCTTCATCTCGTAGTTTCTCTATTCTTTCTGAGATTGACTCTGCACTTCGGATTGCAACCAAGATCCTGCTATACAAGTCCTTAACTGCAGCCCTAGTTTTGTCTACTGCAATCCTTTCTTCCCCTCTGACATCTTGATTTCTCAGTTGGCTGCACTTCTTCTCGTAGAGTTTCCTTGTGCTATCTCCAGCCTATGAAGTATGAAAGTTTCAATAAATACTTGCTTTTAAGAATTAAAATAGTTTACTAAACTCTAAGTGGGTATAATGTATGATTGGGAACATGGAAGTGTATTTGCTTCTCTCTTCTTCTTTTTCTTTCTCTTTTTCGGTCAGATAGGACTCTATAATTGGAAACTCCCAATATACATGAGCAACTATGAATGGAACATAGGGTGTTCTCAGGAATTGAATTTTGTGGGTCATTTTAGTATGATAATAGCTTTACCTTGACCTCTTCATACAGTTTCTTCTCCCAAGCATACAGTCTTCCTAGTGTCAATGAATGACTACCTGAAACCATTCCCCCGCAGTCATCAAAGAGATCATTGTTGAATTCCGTCCATGTTGAAGAGCTTTTGGAGCTTGATGCTACCAGACTTTTACAAGATGATGAACGAGATGATGTGGTTCGCAATGTGATGGCTTGGATGAGTTTGGTCGAGTTTTCTGCATAAATAAGCGATGGGTGAGAAATTCTGGTGCAAAGTTTCCAAGCAGAAGGCAAATTTGTTTTTACTCTAGATGTAAGTTAATATGCACCACACCCATATTAATTAAACAAAAGAAAGAAAAAACAAAGCTTCGTATATACAAATAGAATAATGTAAAAGGAAAATCACACTCGCTGGTGACCAGTGAGCGGTTTGTGGGGCAACCTTCTCATTGCACATATGCAAGATGTGGTGAAAGAAGGAATATCTTTGTAGGGTAGGGTTTTCGGAAGAAAATTTGTATACCTTTTTTTCTTCTTCTCTAGTTTTTTCATTGTGGGTTGTGTGTGTGAAGAAGGGGGGTGGGGGTGGGGGTGGAGAAAGCAAGTAAAAGATAAAAAGAAAATAAAGTCGTAATAAGTTAATAACAATCAGCATGCTCAAGATACCACCGCTAGACAACAACCGCAAACAGGCTATGCCGTCACTTGAACAAAAAGACTAAACAACTGCATTCAATTGCGAAACAAAAAATATATATATATGAAACCTATCACCTAGAACAAACAACCAATAAGGTAGGCCCACAAGACCACCACCAAATTGGCATACCATCTTACCGTAGATCAAGACTAACTAGCTTCACTTTAAACAACTTGACCTGAAGCACAAAACATCAGTATGGAACATACAGACCAAGAGAAACTCCAGGATTATCATGGATCAAGAGTTACCCAGGAATCTTCTTTGGGATAGAATGGCGCATGTTGTTTCCTTTGGGCTTTAGCAAGGGGCACATTAGAAGGCATCACCATGTTGGTAAAGGGTTTGGCGTAGTCAGATTTCTTTGAAGCTTTTTCCATTCTCCTTTTTTAACATAAGTAGCTGTAATTCTTCACTTTGATTAATGGCTTGTCCATCTGCTTGTAGCTTTTGCCTTTGCTATTACTCCCTCCGTCCCAAAATGAGTGTCAAAATCAGTTCTTGAACAGAAATAAATTTGACATTCATTTGTTGGGACGGATGGAGTAATACATTTCTTTCTTCTTTAATTTTATATTTTTTAAAAGAGACCTAAGTGGTCGTAACAAGAAATCCAAAGACCATGGAAAAGCAGAGCATATCGAAATCTTGATCAACTTAATGAAATAAGAAGAAAAAGGTACACTTGTTGAATAGCTTTCTCAGCATAGAGAGCAACAGAACGAGATCAAGCATTTGGTACCACATGGTTTCAACTCGTAAAGCAAACATGCAGCAGATCCCTTCATAAGGTGGAACGAAAAGGAAGAATCGCAATAACAAAGAAGCTAAATTCAAACCACCAAAACAAAAAAATTAAACCTCTAACAATATTAACCATAGGAAAGCAGGAAAACAACTGAACAGGAGAAATTTAGTGGTAACAAGGCATAGAAGTGAAAGCTGAAGAAACAGCCAAAACAGATTCATTACACCAAATTAACAGAGGAGCATTCTTCCTGTTTACTACTGCCTTGGTACAAAATGAGCATCCACTTTTGTTCATTATCAATAGTTATTATGGACACTCGTTTTGAGACAGATGCAGTACCAGAAACAGGAAAAATCAAATAATGATCAGCTTCATTCGTTATTATGGTGAAGCTAGGCCACACCCAAAACAGAAGCTAATTTTTCAATTAAAGATTATTCGCCAACTTATAGAAGCAAACACTCAGTAATATATCAAGCACAGAGGTTTAAAAGCAAACTTTGGACCCTTGATAACTACGATTATCCAGAAACATCAACTAACATTTGAGCAAATTAATTTCCAAAAATCAGATAGTAGCATGAAATTAACTAACAAATTAGAATAATATGCAAATTTCTAGTGGGGGAGAGAAAGACAGAGATGCAATGTAGTATAACAAAAGCTACAAAGACGATTCCAAGAATGAATAAAGGCTTACCTTTCATTTCCTCTATATTAGATTGCAAATGAACCCTATTAACCTCTAGCATCGTTGAAACATCCTTCCCTGAGCCATTAACCCTAAGAAAATGGTCTTCAATGTCTTTCAGTGCTTCCAGCAACTCCCTTTCAACTGGCTTATCAATAACAGTCAATCCTTTCTGCTCCCCCTGGCTCACGCTAGTACCATCCACTGCCCTTACAACCTCAATCCCACTCTCCTTATGCTCCACACTCGCTTTCTGTTCAGCCCTCACCACTTTACTTGCTTCTTCCACTCTATCCCCTTCTTCTTCCAGCTCTGGGATACCTTCCTCTTCCCTAACTACCCTCAGATCATCATCAGAATTTCTATTATACCCACTTATTATCTCTGGCCTTACACCGGCAAAAGGGTCAAAGAAATCCCACCCAAAATCTCTCTGTGGTGATGGCATTGATGGGGGCATCCCCATGTAATAGTACCCACAAACCTGTTCCTGCTCTACCCTCTCCATTTTTTCTTCTCTCTCCTCCTCAGAAGAGTCTGAAGTGGTTGAAGAAGAGCATGATTCACAAGCAATGGCTGCTTTTGTGGGCTCCGTTGGTGTTTGTTGAAGAAACAAAGGGTTAGAGACAATGTTTTCTTTTGGTGGAGATTGGGGACAAGGTGGAGGGAAAGTGATGGAAAATTGTGAAGGGGGCAAAGAATGGCACTTGACAAATAGGTTAATAGCAGCTGAAACTCCATACACTGCCTGACAGTATCTTAAATGAGCCTCTGCAAGTGCATATCTTCTATCTACAGCTAATTTCAGCTGATGTTTTCTCTCTCTGCATATGGAGACTACTTCCTGTTCTTCTTCTAACTTTGAAGCAACACAACCCATATCCCTTTTCTTGAAACTATTACAGAGGTGTGCTCTGTTTTGAGGAGATGGGTGAAACAAACAAGGTAATCTATGAAGAAATCACAGAATAAATAATTTCTTTATCACTTATGGCAAAAATGCAGTCTTTTCAAAGGAGCTTAAGACCATTACATTCCTCCGTTTCATTAGTGTCATAGAGTATGCTCTATTTCGAGAAAATTAGTTAAAACCCAAAAGAAAATATTTGCTTAGGAGGAATCACTGAAATACTTTTACAGCTTCTGCAAGAAAAGAGGGGGGTTTGTGGCAAAATGCCGCCTTTTATTTAAGTTTAGACTGGGATTTTACTAAATGCAGGAGAAAAGGGGGGAAAAAAAAAAAACAAGAAACCCTTCAAAGGAGCTTGAGACCCACTCACTTCTCCATTTCTTGAAAATGTTACAGAGGTGTGCACAGTGCACTGTTTTGAGAAGATGGGGTAAAAAGAAAAGGTTTTCTTTGGAGGGATAAAGACCTACTTTTATGGTTCTACAAGAAAAGAGGTGGGTTTGTCCCCCAAAAAATGCAGTCTTTTTGGGCTTTGACTAAGATTTTACAAAATGGAGTTCAAAATGTACCTTTTTAAAGGAGCTTGAGACCTACCCATTTCATAGTTTGATGATACATGAAGATGACTTCTGCAAAAAACATGGCTCTTACTCTGGATAGGCCTTCAAAGCAACCCATGCATCCATTTCATTTCTCTGCAATGCTTGATCACACAAAAAGGGAGCAAGAGCTCTATGGGTTGGTCACTGTGTCACTCAAGAAAAACAGAGAGGGACTTTACTGTGGAGAGAGAGGGGAGGGGAGTGTGTGTTTGTGTGTGAGAGAGAAGCAGAAACCAAGGGCAGTAAAGAAACTTGGGGGGCTCGAGGATGGGGGGAGGTGGGGGTGTAATGTGACCTTGTGTTTGGTAATTTTGGTACTATACCCTCTACTAGGAGTGTAGGAAGTTCTGGAGTACAACCCTTGGGAGCACTTTCATTTCTCTCTCTCTCTCTGTTCAAAAACAAAAGTAGCTGCAAAATGTAGCAGAGATTTTTGGAGGGAGGAAACAGGTAGGCTGACTAGTGAGGGAAAAGAGGAGTCAATCCTGGTCAAAGGGTAAACAAGACCTTTGCTTAAGAGAGAGAACAAAGAGTGGATTTGGGCACTTGATATTTTTGGTCTTTTGTGCTTTAAGCAGGTAAAGTTGGTAATTATGAAAACATGCAAGTGTTTCATTGCCCTTGTCTCTTCTGCTGAGAGGGTTTTTAACCTGGGATTAGAAACTCTAAATACCACAACTTGTCAGGACTGTACTTTTTATATGGAAAGACAACTCACTCCCTATGGTGTTAAAATTGTAAAATGTCAATATGATTATTGGAACTTTGCAAGGATTTAAAAACCAGTGTTGTAAACTGGATTATACTTTAATCAAATCTTTTAATTAAAATTGTTTTTTTTTTTTTGCAAATTTCCGGAAAAATTTTTTGTTCCAAATTTTTAAGTAAAAAATATATATTCAATAATAATTTATTAAGATATTAGGTAAATTTTCAAGAAGGAAACATGACAATTATAAATAATAGGTTGAGGAGTCCAAGACTATATATTGATGCATTTACCCCAATGCAAAATTAAAAAAAAAAAAAAACAAGTAGCACTTTATTTTTTATTATTTTTGCACTACGTGCTCACAAATAAAAATATTTTTTATTTTTTATAAATAATATATTGTTTAAAAAATAGTTATTATTTTTTGACTCCATAATTTTGAGCATGTTCACATATATATATATATATATATATCATTTAGATATGAATTTAGCTAATATTCTCACTAGTTGTAAGAATTTAGCAATGTTCCCACATTTAGTTTTTTCAAAATATTTTTATTTTTTATATTTTTAATATTTATTTAAAGGGGTAAAATGTCAAATCATATATTTAAATAGTATTTATGTATCTATAGTATATGCACAAGTGGTCTACTATTTTTTGAAATGATATTTTAAATAGTAATTTTTTCAATTAAAAAAAAAACACAATCATTCCCCCCTACTATCCAATCACAAACCCATACTCTTCCCTTCTCTCACACGTACAGACACCATTACTTTCTCTCTTTTTCTCTTTATAATTTTTTTTATTAAAATATATTTATATTTATTAAAATTTTATTTTAAATAATTATATATTTTTAAATAAATAATTATTTATTTATAAAATTAATTAATTATTTAAATTTTAACTCCGTGACCTCGGGCACGGGTATACACTAGTTTAATATATGTAAAAAGTAAATATGCAATGATTGGATATTTAAGGCAATGATTGAGATAATGATTAATTGTTAAGTATATTTTTTAATACACGATTATAACAATTTTACTCCTTCAAATAAATATTAAAAAATAAAAGGTTGGCACATTTTGAAAAAATAAAATGGGGACAATCAATTACGATATGAATATGAAATGATATGAGTACTATATACGTGATGACGATTGACGAGTGATATGGTACTGATCACAATATGAATATGAGATGATATGAGTGATATGAATTTATAAAATAAAATACTAAATTACTCTAATAATGTGAAAGATTAGAATGTGGTGTGAAGAGAGAAAACGTGATTTGCAATATTTGAATGTATGAAAACAATTTAGAAATAACTTAATGTGAAATGTTTGAATTAATTTATGATATGTATAAGGCTTGGATCACCAAACGAATGTGATATGATATTTGATTTTTGATTTTTGATGGGTCCCACAATTTTCTCTCTATCTCTCTCTTACTTTTTCACTTTAATTATTACAAAACCTTATATCATATCATCAAAAATTACTCCATCTCACCTTGCTGATCCAAACCTAAGTATATGGGTAGTAGATAAAAAATATTTAATATTGATATTGTATGATATTAAAATATGATATTAGAGATATAAGTGATATAAATGATATGAGTGATATTATCATATTGACATATATTAGACTGATGATCTACTTTATGGTGGGATCAGAAATCCAATATGGTGTGATATAATGTAATACGACAATGTTCACAATATGAGATGAAATTAAATTAGTAAATATGATATTTGTGCTAAAATGACTACTTTGCCCTTAAATGTGAAATATTTGAAAGTGATGTGTAATATTTAAATTTGATGTTAAAAGTTTGAATGTGAGGAGAAAATTGAAGATAGAGGAAAAAGAATGTGATGTGAAAATTTTGAATTAATTGGTGAGTGCATAGGTAAATAGGGGTAGTAGATGGAAATGTAAAAATATTAAAATGCAGTAATATTGAGTAATATGAAAAGTGATTAAATATAGCCATATGAATTATATTTTCATGTGTTGTTAACTTGTTATATTATATTCGTGATCCAACCATCTATACTATAATTGGCATTAGTGGGACCCTTGACAAATGAATAGTAACTTCAAATGATAGTGTGTATTGGGAAGAGAGTGTTTTAATTGGGGGGGTGTGTGTGCTGGGATTGGGAAAAAAAAGAGAAAAGTGAGTGTGTGTTGGAAAGGGAGAGAGAGAGGGGGTGATGGGGAATGGGGGCCGGAAATTTGTTTTTGGGTGGAGTTGGGAATGGGAAAAATTAAGTGTATATTGGAAAAAAAGAGATATTAAAAAATGTTATATTTTATGTGTAATTATATACATATTTTTTATGTTATAAATATATGTAAAATTATATACATATTTTTTTATGTTAATTTATTTTTGTTAAATTATATTTTTGTTATTTTATTTTGAGACCAATTTTTATTTTTTTTCTTTATAATTTTTTTCTTGATTAATATTCATATTTTTTATATTTAATATAAATTATTAAAAAAATAAATCGTCAAATATTATTGTGCCGTGTTCGAGCACCGTGTCCTCAGACACAGACATTTACTAGTTAATGATATATATATATAGATAGATATATTTTTTGATTAAAAGGGAAAATTCTACTAAAATAACAATGTGGCCTACCATTTGGTACTTGGAATAGGCTTTGACATGAAATCACCCAATCCAATGCTTTTAGATTCTTTTTGGAAGATTGTGACAAGGACAACCTTTAAAAATGACTTTTAAAAGCTAGTAGTAGTAATGTGTGGGGGTTCTCAATTCTCTTCTTAATCTCTCATTTTTATCTCTAGACCTCTCTATTTTTTATTCTTTTTTGTAAAAAAAAAAATTACTTTTCTTTTTCTTCATTCTATTCTCCTTCCTTCCATCCCACCCATATTTTTATTTCGAGTCATGGGGCACTGATTTCAACTATAATGTATGAACCTAATATTTTATTTCTTAGCTCAGAAAATTAAAAAAAAAAAAAATAGTAAACAGTAGTTTTTTTTTTTTTTTTTGGGGGGGTGATAAAATTGGTTTACAAATCAAAATAACGTTTTATTGTTGTCAGACTGTCAGGCATATTCCCAACCCAACACCTAACTAAACACATATATTTCACCGGTTTCGTTTCAAGCATTTCTTCCACCAAATTAACTAGTAGTAGTATAACAATTTTCTTCATTCTGAACGTTCTCCTTGAATCTTAACTAGAATTAATTGTAATTAAAAAAAAAATTTGGTCAAACATATTAAACTTTAATATTAAGAGCTTAAGAGCACCACCGCATATGTAACTCTTAAAGATTTTTCTCAAGATTCGAACATCAATCATGTAAGTCGTTACTATGACATGCATTACATCACCCAAGCCTTTGCAACTAAAATATGCTCCATGACGGTATGTTTGATTGACTGAGATGATACGATACTCTCACAGTTCCAAAATTACGGTCAATTTTTGTTCTTGAAATCGTGATTTTAGTGGATACAGTGATTATAACAAGTTGCTTTGCGACATGCATCCGATAGAACTGAAACGATACATATACTTGTCATCGCGAACTGAGTTTTTCAATTCGATGATGCATCGAGCAACTTTCGATTATACTTCGTGAGACCCTGGGCCGTCTTAACGAAAATTGGGCAGATTTGAAAATTTTGGGCTTCCTTATGGTGTGGCTCTTACTTTTAATGGGTTGCCTACCCCAACATTCGTAGGGCCTTAGGTCCATACCTTATCCTAGCAACCAACGGGATCACTTACCTTTTTATGGGTACCAAATACATCATTTTCGTTGTAATCCTTTTGGCCCAAGTCGCTGATGACTGGGCTCTATTCGCTTGGGTGGACACTCCAATTGTTATAAGCCATTAGAGAAATTTTCGTTGTCAAATGAGTTGATGAAAACTCACCAACAAGCAAGTTATGCAATGAAACAAATCAATGAACCATTTTTATATTTAAAATCATAAAAATTTCGTTTCGAACAGGGAAAAAAAAATTAAAATATAGCAATTCAATTAAAATTTATTAATTACGATAAAATCTAAAAATGATCATAAACTCTTCTTTTGCAAAATTGGTTTGGTTTTCATCAGGATGGAATATTTTTTCCCCTTTATCCACATTCTTCCTTCTCGAAATTCGTAGATGATATAGGATAGAGGTGTAACGATCGGTTTGGTTCGACTTAGTCCACCTAAACCACGAACCCAAACGTTAGGGATCAGCTACAAATTTCGAAATTGAGCCATACCATTCAAACTTAAAAGCCGAGCCAACAGCCTTACAGTTTGACATGGTTCCGGTTAGACGGCTCGAGACCTTTAGTACTATTAATCTTTGCATAATGCTACGTCACAAAGAAGTGAAGACAAAAATTACACAAAATCTTAGTTGGCTTCATTTAATTTAACTACAAAATTTGTGAACCCGAAAGAAAATTACATCAACGCAAATATGGCGACTAAAATTTTTTACACTTCTCTTGCTCTTGCGTTACTCTCTTTCTTTTCCCATTTAAGGGTGTTACCCAATTATTTTTTTCCCGTTGACCCTAAATGGTGTTGGTTACACTTAACATCGTTAAACAGTAAAAAGAGATTCCATTTTAACTGTTTCATTATGTCATCCATGGACAACTATTAACGGAGATTGGTTTAAGTGGTAAGCATCTTGATTCACTCAAAGAAAATCTCGAGTTCGAATCTCATCGTATGCAGAAAATTTTCGCTGGAAGACTCACCCACCAATAATAAAAAAAAATTATGAACAACCGAATAACACTAATTGGGGAGTTTGGGCTTTCGTAATTGTCTATTCATGAGCCCAAAACAGATCTATCTGTTCCAAAAATGAACTGAAATTAAGCTAATTTATTCACATGACCATACATACCAACTAAGCAGTTGGAAAGAAGTTCAAAACATCCCCCCCGGAAAAGCTCCTTCATAACCTTCTGATCCTTTGGTAATCAACGTTGAAGAGTTGGGAACCTTACCGGAAGATTTTTGACTAGCGAAAGTGTAATGAACTGTCTGAAAGGACGTATATAGATATCTACAATAATTGTCATCGTGAAGTTCTCATTTTGCTGGGCGTAGAAACTAAACCCAGTACTCGGTTAAAACATAGGGTGTAATACATTAAAGAATTAACAGTTCTGGTTTTCTCGACTTTCTAGATAGAGACTATACCTGGATTGGTACTCACACTGAAAACGGTACAACAACATTAACATTAGGGAAGGACAGTTTCCATCTATCTTCCAGCTTCTGTTGGCGTTGCACAAGGAGCAAGGGTGTTTGGACGCAGGTTGATTCCTGCACCTTTCACGGATAGATTGGGAGTCCTCACTGAGCTAGCCCTGCTCACAAGGTTGGAGTCAAGAAACACAACTACCACAGTGATGTCATCGTGGAAATGCCGCCGAACCCCACGGTCAATCTTCTTTAAGTCTGAGTACCTCATCTCTCTCTTCTTTGCTGCTTCTTGCAATGCAGCTTTAATTAGCCTCCTAGCACTTCCCTGTACACGGAGCCAAATAAATTTAGTTTTCCTCATTTATCCTTCCTCACACGGTAATATGGAAGGAATAAGATCTAGTTATTGACTTTGTAGCTCAACACACTCAAAGCATCCGCGCTTGCAAGTCAATTGCTCTAATAGGTTGAAAGACTTTCTATACCTGTGATTTCAAGTCTTGAAACAGTTTTTCTAAAAACCCAAAAATAGTTCCTACGTTTCTCTATAAGAGAACTACATTGTCTTCCAGGACAAATTAAAAAGTCGGCTGTGAAAGCTAAAAACCTTAAATGACTTCGGTTCCAAACTAACATTATACTGGACCTGACATTGTTATATCCGAGAAAATGGATTATTAAATTTTTATTATCTGATAATTGGTTATAGGATAATTAATTACTTTGACAATTTTGCCCTTCATTATTTATCTGATAATTATAGTTCAAAAAAAAAAAATAAATAAATATATATATATTGGATAAATCTGCTATTAACGGTTTGAATTAGTGGGAAGATAAGTGAGGGAGTGGCTTATCCGGATGAGAAGAAAATCAGTTGGGAGTCACTGTATATGATGGGAGTACTTATACCT
>JAOWAN010000051.1:171940-186079 GCA_028566635.1 Lobelia cardinalis | reverse complement strand
TCCATATAATTTGCCGGTGCTATGGGATTTGTAACCATGCCTAAAACAGGACAAAAGGGCGCCCCCACCCGTTTAACCAACTCTCGGGGAAAATTTTGAGTCTAACTTATGGCAAAGTTGCTAATACCGAGCGATGCCAAAATGTTCAACATACTTAAGACTTTGTAACTAAGGTTTTAGGCTTTTTTCGAACACCTATTTAAGAACCTTTTCCGGTAACTTTTGAGAGGACCACAACATCACAATTATCATCCAAGTACTTTACTTAGATCCAGGATTGAGCAGGTTGCTTCTTAACTCCCTTTTCTTGCATCAATCCCCTCAACGTAGCTGCTTCATCCCATCTATGATCAGAAGCACAAGCATTGGAGAACTGAACATAAGGTCCAGCTGCCAATGGCTCAAGTTCAATGAGCTTATCAGAAACCCTTCTTCCCATCTCTACGTTTTTATGAACAAGGCAAGATGATAAAATGGCTCTCCAAACTGCACTCAGATGGGAAATATCATTCTTATTAATAAAATCCTCTGCCTCATCCAGCCGGCCAGCTCGTCCGAAAAGATCTACCATACAAGTGAAGTGTTCCACTCGAGGTTTGATGTCGTAAGCCTCTTTCATCAACCTAAAATAGTTGCAGCCTTCGTCTACCAGGCCTGCGTGACTGCACGCGGTTAAGACCCCCACAAAGGTGACTTCATTAGGTTTGACGCCCTCTTTTATCATAAATTCAAACACCTTGATTGCCTCCCTTCCTTGGCCATGAAGGGCATAACCAGATATTAGTGCTGTCCACAAGACAATGTTACGGACTTTAGCATGAAGGAAAATTGACCAAGTATCATCCAACCTGCCACATTTGGCATACATGTCGATCATCGATGCACCCAGAAACTCGTCTGGTTCTTTCCCGGTTTTCAGAATGTAGGAATGGATAAGCTGCCCAAACTCCAATAGACCAGCATTAGCACAAGCAGAAAGCATGCTTGTCAGGGTAAACTTGTCAACATCAACCTGTTCATGTATCAGAGACCGAAAAAGTTCTAAAGCATCTTCCACCCTTCCATTTTGCACGTATCCAGTAATTATTGAACTTCGCAAAACAGACTCAGCCTCCGATTCAGCACGCGTGGTCTCGGAATATCGTGTTAGCACTCGAGGAAAATCATGAAAAATAAGACTAGCTTTCTCCAACTGCCCACATTTGCAGTACATATCAATAAGTGAATTCCTGACAAAGGCATCATCAAGTAAACCACTCCTTAGCACCGGTACATGAACTTGCCGCCCTAGCTCCAAAATAGTTAAGGAAGAAGCCAATGCCAATGCTATGGAGAATGTTACTTCGGTAAAAGCAGGTCCAACATTTACCATCCGATAAAGAAGCTCCAACGCATGTTTTCCGCACCCATTTTGCAGATGCCCATCAATGATGGTATTCCAACTCGCGGCATCTTTGACTGGCAACCATTCAAACAATTCTCGCGCATTATCCATATCTCCGTTCCATAGGCATGCACCAATCATTATATTCCATGAAACTGTGTCTTTATCCCTCATCTTCCCAAACAACCTTTTCGCATAATGCAAACTCCCGCACTTGACATAAAAATCAAGAAAAGAGTTCTCCAACGTAACATCTATATCAACCCCATTACGCAGAATCCATCCATGGATGGACTGACCCACTCGAACTCCTCTCACACCCGAACAACACTTCAAGATGCTCGAAAAAGTGAAAAGGTTTGGACAAGTTCCTTCTTTTTGCATCTGGGTAAATAAATGCAATGCAACTTCATTCGACCCAATTCGAGAAAATCCAGAAATTAGAATTGTCCAGGACCGCACATCCCTGTTTGGAGTTTCATCAAACACTTGGCGCGCATGAACCAAAAGACTAGATTTCACGTAAAGACTCAACAGATAGTTACTTATAGGCAGGTGTAATACAGTACCATCCTTGATCGCCTTAGCATGAATGATTCCAATGGATAATTGTGGGGTTTTACCAGCGTGATGTGACGGTGAGGATGAGGAATAGGAGTTCAATAGGAAACTATGAATTTTTAGCAGAATTGGTGTGTTTAAGATGTTTTTGGGCTTTGAAACACGAGAGAGAAAGTTAGGAAATTTGAACATTTGAGTACAGTTTTGCCTTTACATGACCAAGCTGACATATTCATACAATTTTGTAACCCAACTTTTTTCAGATGTTAAATTTCTTTTGTCCCAGAGAGTACATTGGAATCTGATAAATAAGTTTGGTGGCGAGGGTGTGTAATAGTTTTCTTGCTTTAATTGGGGTTTTACCAATTCACCATGTCTCTTATAAACTCGAATTGGGGGCTGGACGTCGATTACTTGGCTTGAACTAGTAAAAGCCCGAGCTTGACAAGTCAACTAATCTGAACCCAAAGAGGCAAATAAATGGATATCATAAACTTCGAAAAATGATAATATTTGAATTGTAAGCTCTTGGGAAAAATAAAATAAAGGGAGTATACTACGAACTACTCTCAAATATTTTTTAGATTCAAATACATTGAGCCAGTTTGACATGGACACCTTTGTCAAAAGAAAAATAGTACATTGGCGCTATTTTGAGGTTTACAAGTGAAAGGGAGACGGAAGAGAGTCTCCACAGTTCCAATATAAGGATTTCCATAAGTGTTTAACTTCTATCCCAGCAGACGTTTATCCACCAGCATTTAAACCAAATGACTTGACGATGGTACTGACCCTTTCAGCAAATGTCCGGGAAGTTATTTTCTTACCAGGAACATGAAATGGATTTGAGACAGCATCTACATATGCAGAGTGGAACCTCCTGAAAAACTGCTTCATAATTCCACAAAACAGCAGTGCAAAGTGAGTGATCATAGTTTATAGAGGTTGTTGATGACCAAACTGTGACTAAAACCGAAAAGAACCATATGCATCAGAAGGAGAATAAGCAACAGCATGTTGAGTGCAGACAATAGACGTGTTATAAGTGATTTGGTAACTGCAAGCTACAGTGTCACCAACTTGTAAACCAACGTTGTTCTTTTTGAGTTCTCAAAATCATACTTTACTCAATCAAACCCCTGACTTATATGCTTATAGAGTCACATGCAAACACAAATTGATGCTTGGTTAAGGTCCTCAATTAAATTTAGAGAGCAGCGACCTAGAAGGGTGATGGTGGGTCTTTAATGTAGCCAGGAGGATCAGGTTTGATTTGTTAAGGATATTCTCTAGAGTTATATGTCTGAAAGGAGCTCTTGCATTACTCTTGTCTCGGGTTTTCTTTAATACTGCCTTGATATATTCTGTGTCCGGTTGTAAAGGTGGAATTCTTATCCCCACCTATGCTTATTATTCTCAATTATAATCTTCCTTTTCTATCAAACTGATAAAAAGAAAACTAAAAGTACCCAGACTGTAATGCCTAGTTCACAGTCATACTTACATTTCTTACATCCGCATCTCGGACGTCGAGGTCTGTTGTCACCAAAATAAATTTCACCTTCGTATTTGTAAGATAACCATACCTGCCAACATCAATCAATCAAGGATAATCAAGGAGACGCATTTTTACTCAAATTTATTTCATACCGAGACTAGTAGCAAATCACGGAAGTAAAACCTACTCACACTTTGTAATTCTCCGTTGGATATAGAAGACCAAGAAATGTCTCATTTAGTGTTGGTCCAGATTTTTTTGGATTGTTCACTGTGCAAACCAGCATTGTTGTCATAAATCAAATAAATAATGCTCTCATGTTGAATATAAACTTAACAAGAGAATTATATCATGACGAAGCACAAAAACATGATAGAGGTAGACGTCTCCTCACGGCTAAGGCATGTTAAGTTCATTCTTTGTTGCCCAAGAGGAAACACGTACAGGAAAAGGGAAGGAAACATATAAATGTACTAACTAAGAGGGCCCACAGGCGACAGGAAATTCATACTCAAAGATCATAACTGGAGGCCTAAATAGGCAATATAATTAATTCATACCACCCCTATTGGCATCTGTCTACAAATAACACATACACAGTTACTTAAGCGCTTTTCTACGCTGGCTTGGATACGACAATTAACAAGGATTGACCATACTTGATCAGCTCCTTTTCAGAGGCTCTACTTTACATATGCTAAGGGTACTGTGCCCCATGACCTCTTGTCAGGTCAGGGTGCCAAGCTGAATCTGTACTCAACCGCAGTCATCATTGAGCAGTTATGAACAAAGATGAGATGTTATATCCGTTGATGCAAGGAGAAGTGTTTGCCATCGCAGCTGATTAAGCTGCTGGAAGTTAGCCATCTTGCTCTTAGTTAGGCTAACTTTACTAGGTCAAGCGTTTTATTTTTTTGTTATTTTTTATCCTCATTTCTTTCTTCCTAGTGTGTTGCTTGTAGTCCTATTTAAAGGCTGATAATAATTAATCTATGGCAAGAAAAGTTAACCAGAAAAGTGACTTTAGTCATAGAGGTATTGGCTTCCTCAATAGAGCCAAGCATTCTCCATATTTTGTCGGGGGCACTGTGATGAGAGGTCGCCTAGGCCGTTAGCGACCTCATCAAAGTTACAAGGTCCGGTCACAAGGTCTAAGGCGAGGAAGCTGATTAGTGGGTTTAGCGAGCTGGTGGCAAGCAGGGTTTGGGAGGATGCTGGCGAGCACACTGAAGGAAGGATTGTATCCTTGTGTATGGTCGGCGAGCAAGGAACCAGCCACGTATAATCTGTGGGCAGTTTTCTTGAGCAGCGAGCATCCACATGCTCGGCTAAAGTCCTTTTCCGTGAAGGAATTAGTTTAGGTTTCCTATTTCTATTCCTAAACGTTAAAGGATTATTTAGTTAGTTTCCTATTTGGTTTCCTAGTTAAAATTATTTTCCTAGTTTGAATTGTAATTGTTTTTCTTTTCATATTTGTTTTAGGATTTCCTAGTTACTAGTTGTCATATTCCTAGTTAATTTAGAATCTCACTTTTGTAGCTTATATAAAGGTCTCTATTGTAATCGTTTAAACGACAGTTTTTGATTATCAATTCAATTGAAGCTTTTTGCTTTGTTCGAAATTCTCTTTGTGAGATTTCTTTTATTTCGAATTCTTTGTTCTTGAATTTGTTCTTGAGCAATTTATTTCACTGTTGAGTTCTTAGGTTAATCAAGACCTAGGGGTTTAATAGCATCCATTCTTTTATCTTCTCAGTTCTTCAAACAATTGCGTTTGTTTTGTTGATTAGCCGCTCATATTTCCTTATCAATCAACGTTCGTACGTTTCCGTTGAAGAAAGGGTTCTTAATCATTCTTCGATTAAGGGTTCTCTCATCAGGTGGTGGTATCAGACTACTTTTGATTGGTAAGTTCACCTCCATATCTATCTATCTATCATCATGTCTTCACCGAAGAAGGAAGTGGAATATCTTAGCTTTGAGAAATTCCAAGAATTTATGTCCCATGAATTAAATCGCATGAGGGCAGAAATTAGCCAAGAGATTGACGCCAAATTGGTAAAACAACCAGAATCGACGTTCCCACATAAACCACGGCGAGGACCAACTAGAAACCCAAAATTCATGGCCAATGATGAAGACAGTCGGTTTGACAGAAGACAAGAAGAGCGAGGTCGCTGGGGTAGCAATGCGGTCGACAGGAACTTGGGCAATTTCAAGATGAAAATACATGTGTTCCAAGGCAAAGCAGATCCGGAAGCATACTTGCAGTGGGAGAGCAAGGTTGATCGAGTGTTTAAGTGTCATACTTATTCTGAGGAGAAGAAAGTTAAGCTCGCTCAATAGTAGTTATGCCATTACTTGGTAGGATCAGATGACCAAGAACCGACGACGATATGGCGAGGAGCCAATCAGCTCGTGGGATGAGATGAAGAGGGTCATGCGATGTAGGTTTGTTCCCTCGCATCATGATCGCGAGTTGAAACAAAAGCTACAGGGATTAAGGCAAGGCAGTAAGTCTGTCAAGGAGTATTATGAGGAGATGGAGACTACTATGATTAGGTGCAATATTGAGGAGGATGAGGAGACGATCATGGCGAGATTCATGCATGGTTTGGATCGCGAGATCGCTGATTATGTCGAGCTACATCACTATATCGAGGTCGAAGAGATGTTGCATACGACGATTAAGGTAGAGAAGCAGCTCAAGAATATGCAAGCTAAAGTTGCTCCAATATTTTCAAACAGTTCATCCAAGTGGATTGCGAGCACTTCTACCCCACAGCCGAAGGTGGCAGCGACCAAGGGAAAGGATAGTGAGCCAAGTGCTCCGATCAAAGCACCAGCACTATCAACGTCGACACCGACCAAAACACGCGACATTAAATGTTTCAAAGTGTTTTGGAATGGGTTATATAGCCTCACAGTGCCCCAATCGACGAGTTTTGATTATGGAGGCAAATGGGGAGTATGATTTTGCACGCGAGGAGGAATTTGAGGATATGCCAACCTTGAGTGAAGCTGAGTGTAATGAAGAGGAATCAAGTGTTCAAGCATTGGTGGTGATGCGAGCACTTAACACTCAGATAAAGGAAGAGGACGCAGTTGCCATCCAGAGGGAGAACATCTTCCATGCTTGATGTCAGGTGCGGAAGGTTGTGCAATCTAATCATTGATAGTGGGAGTTGCGTGAATGCGACAAGCACCTAGATGGTCGAGAAGCTGAATTTAAAGACTCAAAGACATCCAAAGCCATACAAGTTGCAATGGCTTAGTGATTTTGGGGAGATCAAAGTAACCAAACAGGTCGTTGTTCCTTTTTCAATAGGCAATAGGCAAAGTAACCAAACAGGTCGTTGTTCCTTTTTTAATAGGCAAATATGTCGACCAGATTACTTGTGATGTCGTCCCAATGCACGCGGGCCATATTCTTCTTGGGTGACCATGGTAGTATAATCGCAAGGTAACCCATGATGGTTTTACAAATAGATATTCGCTAGACAAGGATGGTCGAAAGTTGGTCCTTACACCTCTCACACCGGCTCAAATCCAAGAAGATCAAGAGAGGATCGATAAAGGGATGCAAGAGTTGAAGAGAAAAGGAGAGCTGGAAGCGGGTAAACAGGCGGCGACCAAATCGGGCGACGAGAAGAACTCTAAGTTGAGTTTCTTTACCAAGGAGAAAGAGGTCGCGCGAGTTGTTAAAGGAAACAAACCTCTCGTACTTTTGGTTTGTAAAGAAATGTGGTTAGCCAAACAAGATGTAACAAAATTGCCTGAAGAAGTACAGAAGTTATTGGTTGGGTTCGAGGACGTATTCCCTGAGGAATTACCGAAAGGGCTACCTCCAGTTCGAGGGATCGAGCATCAGATTAACTTTATACCTGGGGCGACCATACCAAATCGACCAGCGTACAGATGCAGTCCTGAAGAGTCGAAGGAGATAAAGAAGCAGGTCGCTGAGTTGATTGACAAGGGGTTGATTCAAGAGAGCTTAAGTCCTTGTGCTGTTTCTGTGATTCTGGTAACGAAGCAAGATGGAACGTGGAGGATGTGTTGTGACTCTAGGCCGATCAACAAGATAACGATCAAGTATAGGTATCCAATTCCTTGATTGGACGATATGCTCGACGAGCTACATAGGGTCAAGGTGTTTTCAAAGATTGATCTGAAAAGTGGCTATCATCAGATCAGGATGAAAGAGGGTGATGAATGGAAAACAGCCTTCAAGACCAAGCAGGGTTTATATGAATGGCGAGTTATGGCATTTGGGTTATCTAATGCTCCGAGCACATTCATGAGACTTACGAATCATGTTTTACGAGGATTCATTCGGAAGTTTTTGGTCGTCTACTTTGACGATATACTGGTTTATAACAAGGGAATGGTCGAACATGTCAATCATTTAGGACAAGTTTTGCTCGTACTCAGAGAGGCAAAGTTGTATGCCAACTTCAAGAAGTGTACATTTTGTATGGATAAAGTGGTCTTCTTGGGGTATGTAGTTTCTAATCGAGGGGTCGAAGTAGATGCGAGCAAAATTAAAGCGATCAAAGAATGGCCACGACCTACGTCAGTATCTGAAGTGAAGAGTTTTCATGGGTTAGCGGGATTCTATAGGTGATTTGTTAAGGATTTCAGCTCTCTTGTTGCACCTTTGAATGAGCTCGTCAAGAAAGGAGTGGGGTTTAAATGGGGCGAGGAGCAGGAGAGGTCGTTCCAAGCGTTGAAAGATAGTTTATGCTCAACACCTGTGCTCAAGCTACCAGACTTTAGCAAGACTTTCGAGGTTGAATGTGATGGGAGTAGAGTTGGGATTAGGGTTGTGCTGCTGCAGGATAAGCGACCAATCGCTTATTTCAGCGAGAAGTTGGGGGAGCGACCATAAATTATTCAATGTATGACAAAGAGTTTATGCGTTGGTGCGAGCACTTGATACTTGGCAGCATTAATTGTCAAAAGAATTTGTTATACACACCAACCATGAGAGCTTGAAACACTTGCGAGGGCAAGGAAAGCTCAACAGACGACATGCCAAGTGGGTTGAATTCATAAAGATGTTCCCATATGTTGTGCAGTACAAGAAAGGAAAGGAGAATGTGGTCGCAGATGCATTATCTCGACGATACACTCTTCTGTCCACACTAGCGACCAAGATTTTAGAGCCCGAGCACATAAAGGAGTTATATACTTGCGATGTGGATTTAAGCAGAGTCTGGGATAAATGCGAGCAGGGGGCATTCGAGGACTTTTACAGGCAAGATGGTTATCTATTTTGAGGTAAATTGTTGTGTATACGCGAGCTGTTTCTGCAAGAAGCCCATGGAGGAGGTTTGATGGGGGCATTTCGGGGTGGAAAAGACACTTAGCATTCTCAAAAATCACTTTTTCTAGTCGCACATGAGGCGAGATGTTGAGAGGTTGTGCAGTCGATGTATTACTTGCAAGAGAGCAAATCACATACCATTCCACATGGTTTGTATTTGCCATTGCCCGTACCTGATTATCCTTGGGTAGATATCTCCATGGATTTTGTTATGGGTTTGTCAAGGATGAGAATAGGTCAAGATTCCATATTTGTTGTGGTCGACAGATTTTCAAAGATGGCTCACTTTATAGCTTGTCATAAAACGGATGATGCAACGCATGTAGCAAATTTGTTCTTTGAGCGGGTGGTAAGGTTGCATGGTATTTCGAGGAGCATAGTGAGCGACCGGGATGTCAAATTCCTTAGTTACTTCTGGAGGGTTTTGTGGGGAAAGCTGGGGACTAAGCTTATTTTCTCGACGACATGTCATTCACAGACAGATGGGCAATCTGAGGTAGTGAACAGAGTGTTTGGGCAATTGTTGCGAGCAGGGGTTGTCCAGAACCTCAAGTCATGGGAAGAATGCTTGTCATTCGTTGAGTTTGCCTACAATCGAGCTGAGCACAGATCGACAGGATATTCACCGTTCGAGCTTGTTTATGGTTACAATCCAACTACAATCTTGGATTTGTTACCACTACCAGTAAAGGAACGAGCAAGTTTGGATGAAAAGGTCAAGGCAGAACTCGTGAGGAAAATGCATGAGAAGGCAAAGGCGACCATGATTAAGGTGGGCGAGAAGAACAAAATGTTCGCTAATAAAGGACGACGAAAAATGTTGTTCAAACCAAGCGACTTTGTCTGGGTTCACTTTAGGAAGGAAAGGTTTCCTAGTCAGAGGAAAAGCAAGTTGCAGGGGCGAGGTGATGGACCGTTCGAAGTATTGGAGAGAATAAATGACAATGCATATAAGGTTGATCTCTCAGGAGAATATGGTGTGAGTGCGACGTTCAATGTGGCCGATCTATCCCCATATGACATTTCAGATTTGAGATCAAATCCTTTTGAAGAGGGGGAGGATGATGAGAGGTCGCCTAGGCCGTTAACGACCTCATCAAACTTACAAGATCCAGTCACAAGGTCTAAGGCGAGGAAGCTGATTAGTGGGTTTAGCGAGCTGGTGGCAAGCAAGGTTTGGGAGGATGCTGGCGAGCAGACTGAAGGAAGGAAGGACTGTATCCTTGTGTATGGTTGGCGAGCAAGGAACCTAATCTGCGAGCAGTTTTCTTGAGCAGCGAGCATCCACATGCTCGGTTGAAGTCCTTTTCCGTGAAGGAATTAGTTTAGGTTTCCTATTTCTATTCCTAAACGTTATGTTCATGGATGCAGCAATGGCTAAAGCATGCCCACTGATACTATAAGATCACTTCCACATGAAACTTGGATCTTTATAAAATGAATTTCCAAACACTATCAAGTATCACCCAGCCAAACTTGGCAAACCATTAAGGTGCAGAGCACACATAAATCACTAATGATATAAAGTATCCGATACGTATAAGCAGGATGTTTGAAACCATCTAATGGTACATGCTCAACTGTCAATAATATTGTGAGTAAAAAATCTCAAAGAACAAATTAGTCATTGGTATGAATGGTTCTATATGCTCCAAACGAACTTCGTGGAAACAATGTTGGACTAGGAATTTGTCGAAAAGAGTTTTGTCGGGGTGGGGGGAGGTTAGTATCTCCCTCATGCTCCTCTGATTTTGTATGTATGCTCATACAAAATCGGATTCACAATAATGTTCATCCAAAAATAAAGTCGGGGCTCGATATTGTGCTCTCAAGAATCATCATACAATTACTAACGATAATCTCCCATTGCACAAGTGTAACATTAAGCACTAAGTTTGGCATGTCAATGACTTAGAGAGATACAGATTCTGATTCGCGGTCAGATATCAAAGCACTTACATATAACTTTATCTAACGATCAAATCACAACAGATCTCATACCAGACAAAATAAGCATGCATAGGTAAGATAGTCCAATCTGCATGAATTAACGGTAAACATCCTAAAATTTCACACATAAATCGATCGAATGACAATTCATTTCATAGAAACAAAAATGGATACTACGATGTAGTATTAGGTTTCACTAACCTCGCTCGTCAACGACGTCAAGCGAGCAATGAACAATGTGGTGAAGCTTGAGCGCATCGTCCGCTTCCGTGAAACTTTGTATGTACAAAGGATTGTTCTGATCCGCCGGGAAATTAGGCATTTCAGTTAGATATAATTAACGATATGTATAGGTCGGGGAGAAAGTGGAGTAGTGAGAGAACCTGGTGACCGACGACGGCGACGCAGACGATCATAATTCTCCGGCAATCGCTGAATTGTCCGACCGACGACGGGTATCTTTGTTGCACAGGTGGACTTGGGAGTACTGGACTTTCGTTTTTGCCCCCAAGTAGATCTATGGGCTGAAGATGAAAAGCTTCTACATGACCCGGCCCATGGGCCCCATTTGTATCTCCAAAAAATTTAATGTAGTCATTTTTTAAGAGTAATTTTTTAATTAAATTGATCCAACATTGATAAATAATATATTAAAATACAATTATTTTGATATTTTTTTTTGGGATGAATAAATTATTAATATAATGCTCTGAAAAAAAGTTTGTACATCAATCAACAAATTTATTCAATTCACCATCAAAAACTTGAAATTATGTTTATGATAATTGAACACTTTTGCTTTCGAAAAATACACGGTTACAAACATGTATTAACAGTTATGTTTTGAACAACAATATAACAATTATTTAAACATGAATTGCAAATTAAACAATGTTTATACATACCATGTATTCAATTTTTCATGTGACTTATAACAAAAAGAGGCAGTCCAAAATCATCAAATATTAGTTACATATGGTGTAGTCAATCTCACTAGTTCTGCAATATGATGTACAAGCTCCATGTGCATTCTAACTAAATAAGTATGCAATTTCTCTAATGGTGCACTTGTATTTTCCCTTCATTTGAGCAAAGTATCTATGATTCCTTGTCCATCTTATATAGGCATCATTTTCACAAAAGTTCCCAAACTTGTTAGCTAAACTACTAAAGAGGTTTCAAGGAGTATAACTAAAGTTTTCAATTTGGGACTACCTTAGGAAAATTTTATTCCTCCAAAAATTTTATAATTTTGTGGACCGTTTTAATTACTATGTTAAAAAATAGCGCTATCAAAGTATTGTAGCATAACTCAAATTATGTCTCATTATTTGATTAGTTGAGATGAGTCCGAAGACCTTTCTCATATTGTGTTTAAATTTCTTATTTTTTTTCTTTTAATTTTCTTCCTCATTTCTATTTATCTCAGTTCTCTCAGTCCGAAGAACAACCAGTTGCAGGCAGATCTGCGTCCTTCGACACAGTTATACGATTTTGTTCGACTGAGACTACCTTTGTCATTGTCTATATAGTCAAAGCGACGTAGATATGGGTATCTTTCCTTGAACGTCCTCTACGAAGAGTCGAAGAAATCGCAAGGCTAACAATTTTTAAGTTTTTTTTCCTTCGGCGGCTGACCACAACCTTGTCGTTTGGATTGGTTCGAATCGGTCATGGCGACTTCCATTTTGCCTTTTCGACCTATTGCTCAGTGAATTATTGACTGTTAAAAAATCGAAGGGTTAATATACGTAGATTAGGCTTTACCTTAAACGTTTTCATTTGGGCCGTTTGGTCTAAATCACTGTACCTTGGGCTTTAGAATTTATGAATTTTCACGAAATAATAAACACCTTGGTCTACCTTTGCTCAATCTAACTATTATATAACAATTAAAAAAAAAAAAAGCTTAATGTAAGTCAAATGCAGTTTTCTTATTGATCGTCCTTTTGATGGTTGATTTCAATTCAAAGTAACTTGGATTTGACCATATACAAGGCTATTCAACTGTATGGTTCTACTCATTCTACTTTGGTTTTCAGTGTTTGTTTGAGAAGGAAGTTGTTGCGCGTCATTTGTCATTTTAGACGTAAAGTCCATTCGTCGATCAAGAAAACTGAAATTTATATTGAAAATCTATAGCAACACCGAAAATTTATTCTATTAACTAAATTCATACAAAATGTATGACATTATCAATTAAAATAACAAATTACACAAAGAAAGTTTGATACTTAATATGACAAAACCAAGAAACCATTTGATGTATCATATAATTAACCAAAACAAGAGACAAGAAAATAAAATAAATGTTAATGCAGTTTTGGTATGGACATCACAAATACAAAATACAACAGCAACCACAAAAAAATTGGACATTTACATACGAGAATAATCTGCAAAAGATATGCATTTGAAGTAAATTAAATTACAAACACAAGATTCATTCATCATCTTCAAGTGAAATGTCATACCACAACTATTAACCTATTACACGACGACATTTTACGTCGTTGGTAACATTGACTTTCAATTATAGACGTTATAACTTGATCTTTCGCACAATCTTTACGATCTATGGTATCAATTCTGTTGAAACATATAGATTCATAAAACCGGTGCTCATCACCTTCTAGACATATTTTTCCATTACACATACGTAAAGGAATAAGGCATGTGCAAGTAGCCTTAATGATTCCTATGAACAATTGTCCAACTCTTACAGAGTTTTCAAGCGTATCCAGGGCGAATACAAATGTCAAGCATTCTCATCCATTTATCTGAATTTCTTCCATAAACAGCACATGCATCACCCCATAAGCATAAATAGCATTAAAATGTCCTTTTTCAGCGTCATAATCTAACATCTGAAGACAAGAATCAACTTGATCAGATTCGCCACTGGTGAAAAACATAAATAATGTCTTCTCAATTACAACACTAGAATTTCCAATCACATACAAACGATCAATATAAGCATTCAAATCAGGATGAATGGAACGATAACGAGCAATTTTATTGAATATATATCCCACACAAATATTTTTTAGAAATGTTTCAGTTTCACAAGCAAATTTAAAAGTTTTGCAATAAAGTCGATTCCTCGTAACTAAGCCAAAATCAGAGATGGAGATAAGTAACAAAATATGCACTATCACGTCCATTGGCATATCGAGAAGAAATGTTGTTTATATCAGCATTATCAAAACAAGAATAAACAAAAAAAATCTATACCATCAAAGGTGAAATTTTTAAAGAGCAAGAAATTTCAGTTCTATGGTGGCAAAGGTAAAGGTTCGATATTGCAAATCAAAATGGCAAATTATATAGAGCACCCTGGTGTTCCTTGTTAGGAGCACCTTTTGGGGTAAGTGTGAGCCACTCTCCCTAAAGAAAGTGAGTGAGTGTAAAAAATAAAAA
>JAOWAN010000051.1:150962-163066 GCA_028566635.1 Lobelia cardinalis | reverse complement strand
TACACATAAAATATAACATTTTAATATCTCTCACTCTCCCCAACACACACTCACTTTTTCCCAATTCCAACCCCACCCACACAAAAATTCTCATCATCCATCTCTCTCTTTCCAACACACACTTCCCAATACATAAACACTAATCTCAACTCCTTCCTCAAAATTTGTGCATAAATAACTATCCATTTGACCTGAACCCTACGCCTTAATTTATACTATAGATATATCACATTCTTTTCCTCCTATTATTTTTTGGATCATCAAGAAACCCTCCCTCCTAGCTTAGCAGTGACTTAAAAGAATAAAAATACATTATCCCAAACATATAAAACAAATAGAGAATAATAATCCATCTGGAATGTTCCCTTTCTAATCAGCTTTATTACTAGTTGATTAATTAACTTTACCCCCCTAGTATAGTGGACCCTTTAATCATTGCAGGCTAGCCAACAAAGTATAATGGAAAATTTGGTTGTCTTGTGTGGTCCATATTATTTTTTGAATTTATATTAAAAAAAAAAGACTAATTAGCATAATAAAATAACAAAGAAAAAAAAAATTAGAAGGTTATCATAATGTCTAGAATCGACCATTATGGTCGGTTTGGCCAAATTATAATTAATTATTATTTGGTGACAGTGAAAGATAATTGCAATGCCGATTAATGTGTTTCACTAATTGTCTTTGACTAATTTTTTTTTTGGGGTGGTACGGAGAATTCTAAACTAATTAGTTTGACTTAATTGCTCTCAAATTTATATTTGATTTAAGTTATATTATAATAATGGCTGCCTAAATGGTTGATTTGATAATAACTAATTAAGCTTTGTTAATCCATTTTAAAAATCAAATAATTTAAGCTTTCTCACAATTAAGTTTCACCCTCAAAATGTGTAGTCATAAGAAAGTGAAAGGAAAATTGGATAAGCTTGAAGCAATATTTTTGCAAAAAAAAAATTAAAAATAAATTGTAGGAAGATATTTCAATATAGTTTCATACATTTGTTTGTATTTGAAATGTATATATAGTTGGAATTTTTTTTGTGTGTGAAAAAGAGGTTGTTACTTGAATATATTGGTTGAAAGTGTTGGAACAAACAATTTTGAGATTTTAGTATTTAATCAGATACTCCTTTCATTTTATTTCAAATGTTCATAACAGCATTATACTGTGAGAAGAAAATATCGTTTTCAGAATAATTAAAATGAAACGAAATTAATGTGGATACTTGAACTTGTTTAGAATCCTATGATTTACTTGGAAAAACTGTTTTAAGTTTGAAAAATTAGTGATGTAAAAGAATTTCACGAAGACTCGATGCTCCTAACCGACCTGGTCAGTTTAGCCTAAGCTCGAGAATGAGCATGCCGACCTGTCAGTTTAGCCTAAGCTCGAGAATGAGCATGCCAATCTCAGGTGGTTGTTCCGAGACCTGCAGGACTGAGTCATTACGACTTAACCGGAGTCCGACGCTTAGGTTTGGTTTGGCTTATTGATTCTGAAAATATATAAATGATTAACCTAATCATTGCCGGAATTCAATCTTACCATGTACCAAGAGTTAAATGTTTTTGCAACAACCTCCGCCCAAAAGCCCCATCTCCTACATTGCCTTCATAGTTCCACCAATTTCATCTACTCGGAGGTAGTTTGGCTTTGCGTTTTCATGGCTCAAACGCATGCTTTGGCCCCTAAAAGTGACTGTCCAAGTGCGTTTGCCCCAAAAGTGATTTTCCAATTCAAGTCGAAATAAGATCGTACCATTAGACAACATAGTTAAGATTCGCGAGGTTATGTTCTAATACAAATGTCCCAAGCCCGAAAGGCTCGACTGCTGTTTAACAAACTATAAGTAGAGTAGTTGTTTTTTTTTGGCCTACATTTCAATGTAGCACATCTCCCCACCCTCCTCAGAAAAAAAGACTTGAAACAGAATCTTAGAGCACGAATTTTTTTTTTGAGAACCCGGTTCATCATAGTCAACCCAAAACATAAATAATTTGATGGTAGATAAATGGTAAGAACTACATATAATTCATACCATATTCTCTAATCCCTCCATGGGAAACCCTGTATCTACATTTCAATGCAGCCCCCCACCCCAGAAAAAACACAAAATGACTATAAGGCGAAGAGAAGTCCACACACAAAGTGTCCACGACCAAACTATTCATCTCCATCCTTTGTACAATTCTACATGACAAAGCCACAAATATTTAGATATTTTGAATGAAATATCGTGACAATTATTCTGTATCACGGAGTTCGAATTTTCTGTTGCAAATGGTATCCTATCTCCTGTTACGTTACTCTTAAAAACGACGAGTATTCTAAATTAACTAGAGTTTAAATTTTAAAATTTGAGGGTCGTATTTTATACGGTTGATATGAAATTTTGAAAAGATATAGACAATGAAACACAATTTAGGACAGAAGATTCGGACTACTTTATCACGGCCGTCATTTTCAGCATTAGTGCCGCCTGATGAGAAAATAATTCACCCCAAAAAACCATGGGGTTCGTAACTTGCAGAAATGGAAAGGCTACCCACACATAATGTTCGTGCTGTCTTTTCTACTTCAACAAGCCTAGTTGTACAATTGGATATGCGCTGATGCAGTTGAGTCCAGTTTGACAGCATTATTGCTGCTTCAAATGGGCCCTGCAGTTCCATATCAAGCTGAGGCCATTACTCCAACCAGTACACCATTGCTGTATTTAACCTCCCATATTCAATGTTTCACATGTTCTCATCAATACACACACACATACACACACATACAATCTATCTTGAGATGAAGATAGGCAATCAAATCATGTTGCTGAACTTGGTTCACCATCTTCCTTCTCGATTTAATGATTCACTCTTACTTTTTCGAAACACACTTACCTGGGATTGCTAACCACTAATTCGAGCCAAGTTGATATAACATGGTTCGTCCATTTTCGTGTGGACGCAGCCACCGCAGTGGCAGTGAGCTGTTCAGCTCGGTTTGTGTTTTTATTTTCCAAATTGATGGAAAAGTTTCAATTTATAGTTTCGTAGCGAACAGAACCAGACTAAAAACTTTTATGGTCCAAAACACCTAGTGATATACAGCCACCATTCAGAATCACAATGATAGAAGGAACAAGAGCATATATGATACAACACCAAAAAGCCAAAATTTTAGTAACATGCAAGTTTTAAGGTCCTGTTGGCACAAGAATCATTAATAATTCAAATGTTCCTAGTAAAACATAAGAGTACAACAAAATATATTTGAATACCTGCTCAAAAGGGTAAATGTGGTCCAAAGCAGCTTCATTTGGATTTACGAAGCTTCAGTTCAATTATATCATAGCTGGAGGAGGTACTTGATGGGACTCTGTCCTCGTAGTGAAGTATGGCAGCTGTATGTGAGATCTACATTAAGGTTCTACATATCCAATGTTGGCTGTATGAATCCATTTGGCATGACAAAATTAGAATTAGAGGTACTAAATAATACTTCCCCCTCCCAAATGAGCATCAACATTGAGGCTTTTTGTGGAAATTAAGAAAGTAGAGTCATAAGAAATATTAGTGAAACATGTATAATCACCCAAGTAGTACCATCAAAAGATTGGAGAGGGCAATTAAACACCAGTGACAAAGGTGAATCTAGTAACTCTCTTAGAAAATTGACACTCAATTTAAGACAGGAATTTTTTAAAATTCCACTCACTTTGGGGTGGAGGGAATAACACTTATTACTCTACCACACTTTCAAATCAGAAGCATGTGTTAATAGAAACATCCATGAGCTCGGTTATATCACAATTCATCTGATTAAGAAAATGCATAAGAAATGAATCCACTGTTTGTCAGTTGATTAACTCATCCTAGCATCAAACTTGGTATACTGTCTTGTATACTAGATTACATTGTCTATAAACAAGAACAGCAAAAGGGAGAAACTTGTGGGCAGAATAATAGCTACTTCGCTTGGCCAAATGCAAGAAAAGGGAAGGTCAATAAAGGAAGAAAATAGATTTCCCTTTACCCACACAGTACATGTACACCACATTCTTCCTTTTGAAAAATCAACAACAGTCAAGAGAGTGAACAGAAACTTACTTTTCTCAAGGAAACCATTTAAATTCTAAAGAGAGGTTCCACTAATAAATACACCATGGATACTTGTTAAGAGTCTTTGTTTGGATTTCTTTTAGATTAGGAACACTTGCCAGAGGTTGATGAATATTACCAGATGCTTGCATTTGTTACTGTTGCCCAAGCAAAGCCTCTCCGAAAGGAGCAAAAAAAAAAAAAACTATGCTACTGCACTTGTTAGCAATTTGGCCTCACGACACGTTTTGAGATACTATAGTACTATGGTATAAAGGCGCGACACCAAACATCTGCCATTAACTTTCAAAGGCCAGGGCAATTAGAACTACTGTATTTTTAGTTTTTTCCACATATGCCAAATAATCACCAGGGTTGCTTGCACGTGCATAGCCATGCCTCGTGGGTCGTCTGCTCCTTTGAGCTTACAGAAGACGTGTGTCATGTGTGATATCAGGTCAACATAACGTAGTAGGAAAGAGGTGTTTTTGCTAGGTCGAGCAACTAAAAGTTTAAGTTCTCTACGTATATTGAACTTGCATCTGCTAGTTCAACGTAAATGGCGTTTTTTGAACTTCAAATTTTGGATTACAGTCTTGCAGAGCAATTATGCAATGACATCGCAAAACAAAACCGTTGGATCAAATGAAAATGATTGAAAAGAGCGCGCCATGACAATTTCAGAGTTATTTACTTCATTCGTGAATATTTGGGTTGTTCAAGAAATGAAATAAATTGTAAAAACCTTCAGAGCTATATGGAACATTAATCTGAAGGAGTGGAAGACCAATGGATTTTACCTATCTGCGGGGACATGCGCAGTTTTGGTACTATTTCTGTACAAACCGTGATACAATCCAGTGAACCTGTTGAATAAGAGATCCCATTATGAGCAAGATTGAGTTGTAATTTTGCATTCTGGACTGAACGAAACAAGCTTATCTATGTTCAAAAGAAACTGTTTGTGATCACGAAATGCCTATTTGAAAAACTTACAATGTTATTTTCAGGAGAAGTCCAGTAGAATCCTTGAATTGCAATAATAGCCACGTTAGATGTTACAATAATAAAGATACTTAAAGAATGCTTTCCTAGCCATTCCAATGGAAATGTCAAGCGTCTCCAATCATAAACATCTACCTGTAGAAAAAGAAAAAGGTTGAGTTATTGACGAAAACACATTTCTGGAATATTTTGCATGCAAATATTTAACCACAGAATACAATAATTTTATATCAGGGAGCACTGAAAATTGAAATGTCAAGATAGGAGCATCAATTAACAGGTATGAGGCCCAGGCGCATTATTGACACAATAATGTTATTTGAAAGATGATACTAATTATTTGACATCACAATACTAACAAGTTATAAAGAATAAAATTCGAGTAGGATTTTGTTTAGCTTTATGATGTCGAAACTTTCAAAAGAAATTGTTCATTGCATCCAAGGTTCCTATCTCAATTTCAATCAGAACAGCAACTATGTATGCTGAAAATCCTCAAGAATTGGAGAATTTGAGATGAAAGGTAGGCATATTTATCCTTAAAATATGATGTCTACCATGTAAGAAGAAAAGAATACACCTTTCACAAATTAAGATCGTACGTAAGAGTAAAGTTCATGAGACTCACAGCTAGATATAAGATACAGAATGTGATTCCTGCCGATGCTGATGTAACAAGCAAATAACTGATGGTGTATAGGGATTTATTTACAGGAATACCTGAAACAGAAGAAAGTGTATGCCATCAAATGCATGCCTGTAAATATAACTCACCCTTTTCGGCGCTCCAGTTACATTTTAATACTATTAAGAAATTTTGCTGATGTTCACCATGCAACAATAAACTTCAAGATAGTTCGCCTTTGGTAATGGAACACTCTCAGGTTTCTGAGGTTGGAAATTGGTGATAAACAAATCTCATAAAAAATCAAATATTGTACATGTTTTCTCATTCTATTACCTTACATGAATCTCTCCAGAATTCTAGTCAAACTAAATTTCTTTGTTTGCAGTTAAAATTGAAACAAAATGTGGCACTTTTCCTTACAAACCAATGAGGATATTATTTCATTTGGAAGGAAATGCACAATATTTTGCATCGTGAATTATAGAAGTGACTTTCAGTACTGCTGCCAAAAACTGCCCTCAGTTAAAAAGCATACCTGTTAATGCAAGGAGCAGCCCAAGGACCATAAGCAAAAATGAGTAGAACAACCAACTGTAGAGCCGCTCTTTATGGTCCTGAATAGTTAAAAATAAAAATTAATAATCATAAAATAAAAAAACTGTAGTTCATTCTATGACTCCACTCTGTAAACAGATCGCTAGCCATTAGGTGAATAAACCCAGAAACAGGCTGTGATTCAAATTGTATATGACTTGACTAGATCTTAATACGGAGTACGTTCCATGAATCAATTTTTTGTCAGGTTTGTTTCCAAAAGATGATTACTTCTTGCCCTCACTAAGATTAGCTACTATAATGTGGGAACAGCTGGGAAAGGTGGCAGATTTATCAAGACTTCTGAACATTTTTACAATAGCGAAGTGTCAAATGATAAACAATCCAAGAAAAGCAATGAAGATCTGGTCTACTTTAATAAGAGGACTGAGTGCTACCAAAAGAAAGTCACTACCTTTTTCTTTTCATGCATTTTTTTTCTTTTTCTTTTTTGTAACATGAACATCTAAGTACAAAAATATATGAAGGATTGTGGGATGACCTTGCATTTGACTGTACTTAATGGTGAAAAAGGATTCATGTATTCGACACAAGTGATTTGGAATGAAGGTGAATTGAGTTGAGTATGAAAAATCCCAGTTAGGTTGGGTTCTCAAAATCCACGGTGCGTGCTCCCTCTCTCTTCCTGCAGTCTTCTCTTTCTAGGTCTAGGGGTTATGTGACCATGGAAGCCATTCACATCTTCAGCCGAATCCACCAGTCTCGTCGATCCAAACACCGCAGACATCCCACTATACAATAAACTACTCCCTCTCGACCTATTTTCTTCAATATCGGGTTCTTCACGTCTTATTGCCATCTCAGCATTGGTAAGTGTCCAAAATGGTCCTCTCTCTTCGACTCAGTTCTTCGATCCCACTAGTTTATCGAGCCTGTTGTTTGACGAACTCCACCATCTCAACTTCTTGAAGATGGAACCACAGAAAATCCTGCTTATTTCTATATTTGACCAAGCCCCTAGATCTAGGAAGTATCAAAGACACAAATGGAAGACGTCCAACCCTATGTTGATGTGTGAATGAAAGCGCCCAATGCAGTTTGGTATAACATCTACCATCGAACTTCCAAAATTATTGGATGACTCTCATGCGTTAACCCACTCTCTGGAGATGTCTATCAAGGCCTGTGTTCTTCATGCCAAAACTAGCCTAGTCTTGATCATTGCAGGTGAAAACTTGTCGCCTCTAACAATTTGTAGGAGAAGTCTTGGGGCCTTCATTGAAGAAATTTGTCAGTCTAAAAATGCCCTGCAGACCACCTTGCTTGATGGTCGTCGGTATTTGCTTCTTCAAGAAGATGGCCAACAGCGAAATTTCAAATTATTATTTGCCTAATCTTCACACCATAACCGCACTTGCTGCAGCCAAAACACCTTCTTACATTAACCTGAAGCCTTCGCCTCAAGGACAGCCTGCCGCCAAACTACTTTTCGGGGGGGGGGGGAGAGGAGGGGGTAAACCAAGGTAGGTTTTCTTTCCACCACCAAAGAATTGCAGTGGAGGTAATTCGAAACGTGGTATAACTACATTCAAAAGGTTACCTGCTCCACATTTTCCGTTTTCATTTATTCCAGTCCAAACCATCCACCCAACTTTAAAAAGCACACACACACCCCATCCAATTCAATTTATCGACCCAACACTATGTGTCAAATCTGTCTCGGGAATGCCACATGATGCAAATATGCCCAGTGTATGAACAGTGAGTACATTGTGCAACATTCAGCACCCGTGTACCAACTCGTACCCACAATCAAAGCAACAATTACAGTCCAGTCCTTACCCCCAGTCAAATATAGCATTCAATTCTTTTAACACAGCAAATTAGTTTCCATATCATATAGTCCTGGCTACGTATTCCCTGGAATCAAGCGTGACGAAACATATGGTTTCCTCCATGGATGGGTTGCCTCAGTATACACCAAATTCAGGTAAAGATTCTGCGACTAGTGCTGATGGGGTGGGTTTACCTATCATACATACTGGGAAATTTCTGGTTTCATGTGGTAGTTGCGATTTTTGTCACTTAACTCACGGTAGCATATCATACTTGTCCACATATATCAGCTTGTTCAACTGTAGTACTCAAAGTTCTTGTCGATATCCTAACAGGTTAGTACGTCTGCTAGTCATCAACTGGAGTCTTAAGATTAAAAAAAAATATTGAATGCTTCCTGGTTCCATCTGTATACAGATTTGCATCATCTACTGAAACAGGAGAATAAAAATTAATGAGAAAATACCTACACGACAGAAAGTCGCAAGTATTATAATAACACATACAAACATCATTTAAAAGTCATTTCCGAGGTCCTCCTTTCAATCAACACCAATTCCAAAATTAAAAACCTAAAAACGACAATTGACTGCTTTGAATCTGAACCAAGAAACTAAAACTGGCTTTGACAACCTCTACAACTGGGGCAATGTGTTCTCACCTGTACTTGTGTAAGAACGTGGCCGTATTGAAGTCCAATCATACAGGCCACTGCAGCTGCGAAGGAACTGCCAAGTACATTTTTACATCAAATTCAAAAATCATACCAGGTTTATCGATAAAACTGGAGTCAATTTGCAAATAAATCCTTCAGGTATTAGCTTAAAATGGCAGTTTTTTTTCAAATATTCATCCAAAACTGTCATTTCTTATGCGACTGATTTCTTTAAGGAATTGAAGTATAGAAGTTAAACAGTGATGAGAGAGTACATGGAAACAGATCGTTAATCACCTTAAAATACCTTCAGGATCAAAAGAGGCATGACACCATGAAGGAGAACTCTCTGGAACTTCACCATCTTTGGATACATTGCATTCCTGAAAAGGAATGGTTGATAGTTGGACTTTATGCAGAATGCATATTAGAAATACACTAGAAGCACCTTCAAAATAACAAACCTTCAGGTTTCTGTAAACAGGTTTTCTATACAGATGATCTATGCCAAGAATGTATCGATCTATCATTCCAGCAGAATTGCAGGCAGGTCCAGTATCACCCCTTACAGAACATGTCACCTGTCAGAAATTAGTCATCAGCACCTCCTCCTTCACCAATATGATAAAACGTTCTAATGCTTGAACTTACGCACCATGTTAAGAAATGCATATACATTGTTTTCTCTTGGCTGACTTGACAGAAAAATGAGCATATATAAGATCCAAGGCATTCTTAAAAGTTAGAAGGCAGGAGTGTAAAGATACATTTCGATTTCCAGCTAGCTTGCAGGTTTTAGAGGCACCTTTATTGGTCAAAGTCGGCCAAAATCGATGCATTCTGTTTTAACACAAAAAACCTGAAGCTGTCTGAACCACAAGTTCAACTTTTTAGGCTGTTTTTGCAGAGTTCACTCCAACTCTGACAACCTCAGAGGTGAAGAACAACCCATTAGAAGTAAATACGCCCTCCCTTCATTACTCAGAGAGCCTTAATTTGAGATTAAATTTTCTTAAATTCTAACTTCACCCCCCATATATGAATGCAACAAGACCAGATGCAATTCATGAATTTTATAGTAATAATATCATAGAGTACATGCACTTTCATATATAATTTTTACATTTACATTGGACTCATATAGTGATAAGCGGAAAGTAATCCTTACAGTGTATGTGGTACCAGTATTCTCTAAAAGCAAAGAAGATGCTAAATGCACATCCTTGAATTGCCAATCTGGAACGTACAATCCATACAATAATCCCAAGTATGTTGCAGATAGTAAAAGTGCAGCACACCTGCAATATAATTAAAGTTCTTACAAACAATAGCAGAGAGAGAATGAGACTAGGTGGGAAGGGTCACACTCATTAGCTTAACACCAAACGGAATCAATCGAGAATACAGCCTTTCCTTTTTGCTCCAAGGGTTCTTTGAAAACGGTTTTGCTAACATGTGCCCCCGAGGCACTTGTTAGCAAAATCCTTTGAAAATTAAGGGTGAACACATGTAAATATTAAATTAATATTTGGCATTCACTCGTACTGTTTTAGGAGATAACTTTCCCGCCATGGATACTTTCTATGTAGTTTTAGTGAAGTAAATATTATCCCCTAATCCCTAATTGGTACGAATGTATGCAATATTCATTTGAAGACTATAACATGTTAACACCCAACTTTTGAAGAAGACACTTTAGGCTGAACGAATGAAGGAATAGATAGTGAATGTCTACTTGGAAGCGGCTAACACAACATCTATTGCCCTTAATCGAATAACTCAACTTGGTAAAGTTTTTATTCAGCAAATAATTAAAATATTTTATTTTATATATCATGCTTGTTAACTTCAGCACAACTGGATTTCAAGGTTACTCTACTTTATCTATCTGTAGCCAGTGATCACTTTCACATATTTTTGATCCTTGCAGGCTTGCACTGTAGAAGGAACTTGTGATACAGATACTCCATCGTAGAGTAAGCAGTCAGATCTAATGGACTATCAAAATTCAGATTTGAACTTCCCAAAAGAGATTCTGTAACTGAACAAGTAGTTGTGACAAAGCCAAGGTTAAGTTGAACTCTTAGAAAAGAAGAATCCCTGAAGCATGAAGATTTACAAACAGAGTTCTGGATGATGATCTTGAACCAGTTATTAAGACACCATTAGAAGACACTAGACTAGACCTGAAGAGTGGTAATGGTGCCATAAGCCACAGTATATAGTCAAATCTCATAAGAGCTTAAGGACACAAAAGTCATAGAGTCATCATCTTTTTTTAAACTATCAAGCATCTTCTGCATCATCTAAAAGGCAAAAACTACAGCAGCACTATCTTTTACCTTCCATGCACATGCTAGTCATAGAGAATAATCCATAATACTGGTGAATGGTGATATATTAGAATATATATCCCATAGATTAAAGCCACTTACTAATAGGAATGCATCCAATCAATGTTATAACTGAATATATGTCATGCAAATAGAGAACTCATCTATTAGAGCCACTTATTAATAGGAATGAATTGAATCAGTTGTACCACGAACTGTATTTCACTTCCCCTAAAGTTGCTCAACCAAATTTCCTTTTAGAACTTACTAGTGTATTGGGAAGTTAAATCACAATGCTCCATCTGATTCGGATAATCCATATACTGGCAAGACACTGTCATCAATTCAAAGCCACTTATATCAACTGGAATGGATCCAGTTAATTAATGTTTCAACCAAGACTTCCTTTTAGAATAGAATGAAATCGAAGAGAGCACAAACTGTCACCACATCAGTTCTATTTATTGTAAACACCAGAAGTAGATGTGATAACCAGATATAACCTTACCAGTGCCAAATATAATTCCTTGAGAAACTCATGCTCCTCAACGTGTCACGGGGAAGCCAAATTTCACACAAGGCCACAACAGCATAACTAATAGCTATCCTCTGAAAACGGCAATGATAGACAAAAAATATAAATATAAGAATTATGGCTACCGAGTAGAATATGATGAGAAATTAACAGTACACTTGTACGCAATAAAAGATGTATAACTTGTTCAGGCTTCAGCAACCTGATCTTCCAAAGGTTAATCAAGAGAAATAGATCTAGAGTCCGGTTGGACACTGTTTAGTGTTGCAAGTGCTTTTTCCTTCTCACTCTTGGTCCCACGACACTCTATCTTCATTTTTCTACCACATCAGCAATATATCACCAATTCACCATCCATAGGCTTTTCCATTCCTTCTCATGATTCCCATTTCTCTCTCTCTCTCTCTCTCTCTCTCTCTCTCTCTCTCTCTCTCTCTCTCTCTCTCTCTCTCTCTCTATATATAT
>JAOWAN010000051.1:116902-131600 GCA_028566635.1 Lobelia cardinalis | reverse complement strand
GAGAGAGAGAGAGAGAGAGAGAGAGAGAGAGAGAGAGAGAGAGAGAGAGAGAGAGAGAGAGAGAGAGAAACCTGAGAAAGAATGTCGACTGAGTGTGCTCGCGTTTGTGTGTCGCTGCCGCCGGTGTTGCCCTTCGTTGCCGGAGTGAGAGAGAGTCTGAGAGAATTAGGGAGAGGGTGAGGGAGAGGGAGACTGAAAGAGGGAGGGGCGCTGTTTTGAAAATTGAAATTCAAAATAGCAACGAAAATTTTAATTTTCGTTGCTGATTCACCTAAATTTAGCGGAAAAATTAGCGACGGAAAGAGATTTTTGCGATGGAATTGCGGGAAAATCAGCGACGGTTTCCGTCGCTGATTTTTTTGACTGTCATTTGACCCAATGCGACAAATTAGTGACGAAATTTCTTGGGGTAGCTACTGTTTCCATCGCTAATTAGCGACGGAATACTTTCGTCGCTATTTCTGCCGTAGCTATTTAAGCATTTTCTAGTAGTGGCATCACAGGATATAAGAGTTGATCGTCAAACTTGAGAAGGAGCAAACTGATCATGTTCGTGACAAGAATGAGGCCTATAGGGAGGAGCTGGAGCAAATGCGAGCAGAAGTGGAGGCGTTGTATCTGCCCGGCTTGTGAAGTATCAAACCTCAGGAATTTGAGGACTATGAAAAAAAAAATTATCAATTTTGAAAGAGTAATGCTAGGTATACAGAAAAAATCAACACTTTAATGCATTATGTTGTTTTTGCTGTTGATTTTTTCTGAGTATTTAGCATTTTCCATTTCGAAATAGATAATCTTTGAACTTTTCCCTTTTAAATATAATTAATAATTATTGGTAATTAATAGAAGGAAAAATTAAAAAAAAAATGGTTAAAAAAATCTAAAAATCCTAGAAGATCAACTGTTAGTGAAAATTTTTAATTTTTAAGAGGTTAACTATTCCGCCCCGAAGGGAGTAAACGTAAAAAAATTTCCTATTTATATTCTATCTAGTGCTCTTATGGGAGTCTGAATTTGATACAATTTTGCCGTGAAAGTCGATTTGCTCGAAATGCCGTTAAAGTTGTGAAACGGCTTGAGAAAACAAACTCAGCACTCTCCTCCAATTGGATTTTTCAAAATCGAACTCTGCACTCCTTCAATTGGATTTTCAAAATCGAACTCAGCACTCCAATTGAATTATCATCGAAGTTGTTTGAGAGACGAAAACATCAAATTGTGTTTCGATTTAATTTCAAATTTCTTTTTTATTTCTGTTTTATTTATACAGAATTAGAATCTTTGGCCCCAGAGTTTCATGAAAATGGGATCAGGGATTGAACGTACCAAAGTTGTAATTTAAGGTTTGGCTTTGCATTTCCGTTGCAATCCAATGCCAAAAATGACTGGCGGAAGCCTTCAGTTTGGCAAGGATTGCCTGAAACCGAAAGCACGAAATGAGTTCTTGGCTTGGTCAGGAAATGGACCACATCCAATGAAAACAAACTAAGGTGCATCTCGAGAACCAGTGTACTAATACGTACACATCCATTTAACATGGCAATGTTGTAATGAGAAAGCTACTCGAACTTCCTCCATAGAGGCGTTTCGTAGCGAATTTAAAGGCTGGAGATCACATGCACAAGCAGTACAAGTGGACAGAATCTGATAGCAAGCCTGGCATATACAATAGTTGTCAGTAGCTAGCATTACACTTTACCATCGTCGTTCAAATATACATTGCTGCTATCCCGGCCTCTTGATCTCTAAGTATAGTAGTAGTCGACTCTCTCAATAATTTCTGTATTATGCAGATGAGGCCAACTTGCGACAGATCATTAATCGGCCATCTTTACAGCTTTGACACGGGTAATCCTGTATCAAGGACAAAAGTTATGTACTCAAGGGAGAGTTCTCCCAAAATGGAATAAGATAACTTACGGCTAATTAACTGATGTATTGATCAAGAACTACACATACCTAAGGCTTTTGCATTGACAATGCTTGGGCATGCAGCAGGGGGTGAAGAGTTCTCATTCAAGAAGGGTTCTACTTGATTTGGATTAAACCAAGCCGGGAACCCTTTAATTTTCCCCTGAAAATTTTCAGCAGTTTTTAGTCTCAGACTGCTACAAAAACATTTAAATTAAACAGTTTCAATGCAATTGCATAAAAGTGCATACCACAACATTCAAAGCAGCAAGTGTTGCCATTCCTTCACGAGTCCACTGCAAGATTTAACCATGTAAATTAAGGTCCATATGTTTCATGGAAAATGATTTCTTGATAACATTTTCTGAATTTTCAGGTGTTTGATATATTAGAATATCTAAGAGTGAAGGCCAAAGCACCCGTTCTTTTTAGGAAGATATCTGGATTTGAATTACAAAGATCATTTTTCACAAAGTGAAGATCCTCTGCAGTTATTTTAATCACTATTGAAAGCTAATCTTCTCCATTTGTTTTATTTAATCACTGGTGTAAGACATTTAGGGGCCAACTATGACAAATTAACCAAGTTATTAACTGGTTGGGAGGGCTTAAAAGCTTCATTCTTTCCTTGATTTTTTGAATGAAATCTCGTGTAACGAAGAATCACATAAAATTACCTTGGAAGCAGAAGCAATGTGAGGTACCACAATTGCGTTTTTCATGTTAGCCAGTCCAGGTTTCATGAAAGGCTCGTCCTGATGCATGCCATTCAATGGAAAATCAGATAACAGATTTATTAACTACCAAAGAGAGAAATTGAATATCTGGGGAGTTACCTCGAAAACATCAAGACCAACTCGAAACATAGGATTTTGTTTGAGATGCTCCACAAGAGCTACTTCATCAACTACAGGCCCTCTACTGCAGTTTATAAGAATCGCTTCCTATATATTTTTATTGCATGACTATTACGTTGTATTCCAATAATATTGGTTCTCGTTCAAATGAACAAATATTCCCAGCAAACATACCTTCTTCATCGTTGCGAGCCTTTCTTTGTTAATGAGATGATAAGTGGTTTTGTCCAAAATTGGATGAAGACTTATCTACACGTAGTACCAATTGAAATGCATCATATCTTAAGACAAATCCAATGTAGAGTCATTAAATTGCATAGATACATTACATCCTCCCCAAAATGATTGTCTTTTAGTGTGCATGATCGTGATCAATAAGGAACACTCAATCTGGCAACTGATTATAATTCCTAATACAAACTTCTTACCACATCAGCCTCGCGGAGAACCTCATCCATGCTTGATGCTCGTTTCCAAGTAACGGGTTCTTCACCACTGGCTTTTAGGAACTGGCCATAAGCTGCATATTTACATACATAAATATTTGTAATATCCAACAAAACCCTTAAAATGGCAACAAATTTGGTGAAGATATACCTGTAACAAACTTTTCTAAGCGTGTGGCTTGGTAAAGATCATAGTAAATGAGATTCATTTTGAACCCTTCGATCTGAGACAGCAAAAACAAAAAGACGGTTTTACAATTTGTGTAAGAAATGCATACCCTAGAGTAATTGTAAAGTAGTGCCAATCAGCTTCAGAACAAGCACATGATGCAGATAAAGGTTGAAGATGATAGTTCATTACAAATCACATCAAATATTTCCAACAAACAAAAACTGGATCAGCAGCTTTCATTTAGCGAAAATATCGACTAGTCTGGTTAGTAGGCCAAGGCCGAAAGTTGTGGGGGCCAATTGATTGTCAAGCTAATATCTTCCCGCCTCAAAATATAGTGACAGACAGTGGAAAGCTGTGCTGCAAGTACTACACTACAACTTAGAGCTGAAGTGTGGATGTCTCGTGCAGATGACTACCAATGCACCAAGGATGAAAACTTCAAGGATTTTGTTAACAAGTGCCATCGATGATCCATAAAAGGGAATTGAATCATGTTGGAAATTCACCCTAATGCATTGAGGACAATTTTCAACGTGGCTAATTTCCTTTTATGGATTATTAATAAGTAGCGTAGGGGCATTTGCTAGCAAAACCCAATCTTCAATACCAAATCTGCTAGGATATTCAACTTTTCCATAACTATTATCATTAATTCAAAGAATTTAAAAAGCTTAAGGTGCCACCACTTCGAGTATGCACTGTACATTTAACTACTGATAGGGCTGCATGTTTACCCATACTACGGAAAAATCTAGTGCATAATGGAGACACTCTTTGGGATTCTTATTTAGGATCAAAGGGAATATTATTTTTGCTTCTGAAGTTTGCAACATGATATGAGGTTAGACCGTCACCTAGCAATACAAGGCACGTATATAATTATTATGAAACATTTTTTGGAGATGTAATCAACCATTAATTATTCAGAAAGCACTATACTCTATCCTCATGCTGTATCCTTACCAGTATTGATGCATCATAGAGTGTGTATTTACTAACATACTCAAGGGGAAACTCCTTCCACAACAGGGCTACAGTGACCCCACCTATCGGGATAGAGCCCCTTGGCGTTCCCCAAGTGCCTCAAGCCAAAGAAATAGGGCCGAGTCAGGAGAGCATAATATGCATGAATTCAACCTGACAACCTGTAACCTGTGTGTGTACTTGGTGTAGAGACACAACAATTGGGAATATCAAACATGTCTATTAAGAACAAACATGAAGTAGATGCAAAACTGTAACATCATTTAAGTTTTTCAGAAAAGGTTCTTCAGCTTAGGGTTACCTAGAGCTCAGATTATCCTCCATATATTCTCTGGTATTATCTGTGAATTGCCTGGTATGACAAGGTTCACTGAGAGACGATAACTCAGACCCGGTACGTAGGTTAAGTTTAGGCTGGTAGGCACCAGTGAGTTGCAGCAGGCTGATCAGTTGGTGCTTCTTAATGTGTGGATGGATGAAGAAGAGGACAGAAACTATGATCAACAGCAGAAGCTTGATAACACTGTAAGCCAATAAGAAAGTGCTTCAAATCTAGACTATATTCTTGAGAAGCTTGGCTGGTCTGCGGCAAGGGCATGGCACAAGTGTCACTGTAGACTGTACATATGGTAGTTGGTTCTGATACAGATGATATTCATTTTGTACTACTAACAAGAAACAATAGCAAACCAACTATCCGAGACCCATGAGTGATACACTGACATAGCTGTCAACCAGGATAAGTCTCAATAGCATCTTACACATAGAAGTTTCTGATGAATAGCTAGCAGTGATTTGCCTAATGCTCATTTCTGAGGAATGATATATCAAGTATCAGGAAAATGAAAGAAATTACAAGTACTTACCATCATTCTAGCATAGGCAGATCCAATACGTCCGGCTCCAATCACCCCAACAGTCTGTCCTTTAAGCAAATTCCCCACAAACCTATAACAGAAAACTGAGGCCATATCATTTAAATCTTCAAGGTTAGTATATGTGACAGTACTTGCTTGATTTTCAGTAGTTTGGGCTCCAAGTATTTTATGAAATCATGTACTACTGAACAATAAAAAATGATCATACAAATGAGGAAGCCATCCGTCATATAAGCCAGCCCTCATGAACTCATCTGCTTCAACAATTCTTCTGGCTGCAGCTAAAGAAAGTGAAGCTGCTAACTCTGCTGTGGTCTCTGTGAGTACGCCCTAATAACAAAACAGTGACATTAATCTTGATAGAAATATCCTCCGAGGTCTCGAATCCCGATATGATTGTTTTTCTCACAACATACGTATCATATCAGTTTATACACATATACAAATGCAGATTGCATTCAAGCATTTATAGTGCGCTTTAATTTGATGGGTAACAAGGGTTGCTTGTGAGTCGTGACCAAGAATTTACGAGACATGAAACATTAAACACATAGGTAGGTACATCAGAGTACAAATAGATGTGGACTTCTATGCATGCAGGGAATCTACATTATGGAAGCGGCCAAGCGGAGTACATTTGTTATGAAAAAAATACAAGTACTACCATCGACTTTTTGCACCCCACCCCCCTCCCCCGGCAGTAGCTTAGTTGTTGAAAGAACGAAGTTAGTGTATCCCACAAGGGAGGCCTAGGTCACGAGTTCGATTCGCAATCTAGCTACTAATTATTCTTTAGGTGTTGCCTGGGTCCGCTTTGGTACCTTCTGAGGGTTTTTAGCCCCACATGTGGGTTCAATGTGGCCCTGTCGTGGAAGGAGTTTCCCCTCGGTCAGCAAAAAAAAAGAGGTATTGTACATTTTTTCGCTCAACAAATAGGTCTTAGCGTGAGCATAAAACTTGGTCACTACGATTGCGCCTTTCATAATGTCGCAATCGACATATTTTTGTTTTTAGATCTCAAAAGCAGCGAGGACGGAAAAATGAATGAGGTATAAAAACAAGGTGTATGAGCTTTTGGCAAGTAAATCTACACAACTTTACATTAGCACAGTTCCACTACCTCTGCTGACGAAACATTATGGGAGGCGTATTGTTCCATTGAATCCGAAGGCACCGGAGGGCAATTTCACTTTAAGGAAATCATATACAATACGAGATCCTTCGTAGGTTTCAATCCGAGTTCGTACGGTTCTTAATCGAGGTACCGTTTTACAGTTTCGTTTCGTTTAAGCTTTCATTATTTGATTTATCTGTACTAATTTTGCAAACACTTTTGGGAAGTAAGTCTACACAACTTTACATTAGCAAAGTTCCCCTACCTAAGAGTCTAATAGACAAGCCAATAGCATATATACTTGATGTGTAGATAGGTGCAAACAAACTCTTTCAAGTAGTTTCTTCAACTAAAGAACTGTAGACGTCTTGATACCTTTTCCTTCACTTCACTTTTTTTATATCATCACACGGAAACCACAAATAAATGCACAGCATTGTCCGTTTCAATTAGTTTTCAGGATAATTCAACGTGTAAAAATTCTTCAGCGAGTAGATATATGCAGTCATTTCCGAAACATGAATGATCATATTAAAATCTACAAACAAAGCAAACCGCTTTAATGAAACTTACAGGAGTGTTTCCAACAGCAACACCATACTTATTTGCAGCATCAACATCAACATTGTTGTAACCCACAGCCATGTTACTGAAAGCCTTCCCTCCAGCCTTGCTCAGTGCAGAGAACAATGTCTCGCCCCAATCTTCAGTCAGCTGAAAGCACACAAATAACCCAATCTTAAACACAAACCACTTCAAAGCAACCCCAAAGTTCATACATCAAAATACCATCTCAATCATTTTATGCGACAAAATGAGAACAAGAATAAGAGCCTGGGGATTAGACTCGTCCAGTTGTATATGAACCATAAGCATAAGAGCACCCAAACACCATCTCAATCATTTCACATGACGAAATAAGAATAAAAGCAACCTAAGCAAGAACCTGTGATCAAGATTAGTCCAGTTATGGACCACATCAAAGCGTCCACAACTAACTATAACATCAAGCCACACAAAAACACTTCAAATGATGCATTTCAGAACACCATTTTTCAATCATTTGTCTAGCAGAATCCGAATAATGAGATGCCACAAGAGGCCTAGAAACTGCTCAGGGCTTAAGACTAGTCTTATGAACCAAAAGCCACATAAAACCAACATAAAATATAGAATTGGAAAGAACCATGTTAATCATTTATGTTTGATTCAAACCAGGAATTAGCATTACCTGCCCAATAACTCCATCACACTTGTCACCAATCAAAGCAATGATATCTTCAACAGACAAAATGGTCTTCTTCTCGGTGCATATCTGCATTAAAACAGCAGAATCAGCAACTAAATACTAACATAATTCAACTCAATGATTAAAAAAAAAAAAAAGATGGGTGTTTGAAGAATTACTTCAACGCGGCAACCTTGTTCAATCAAGAGATTAATCCATCTAGTACCAGGCATGGGTTTTGTGCTGACAACTCTGTATTTCCCATTTGGGTTCCACACTTGAATTGACACTGGCTTTGCCATTTGAACCCCTCTGCTTCAAACTTTGCCCAAAGTTAGCGGTGCTTGAGAGTGTGTGTGGGTGGGTGTGTCAGTGAGCAGTTGGAACCGAGTTTTTCAAATTGCTGTTTCTTGATCAGGTGTGGGAAGTACCACCATATTGAATATACACCTCCACCTGATCCCCTTGAGATTTAAACCTTGAGCTCAAGTTGTTGATTCTGGACAGTTGATGAGGGTGATGCATGTTTATTATGGTGGATTGGTGGAGGATATGGATTAGAAGTGGTTGTTTGTTAGCTTATGAATGGTTTGGACCTCTCATTTGGCATGAGATAAAATGGATGATATAGCTCTTTCCCATTGAATGCCACGTACCTACGCCCCTCTATCTAATTTTCTCACATAATAACCAAATACTCCATCTCAAATAATTTTCACTTGGCTTTGGAAAATTGAAATTTTCTATCACATCAGCCCCTCTATCTAATGTTCGGATCACAAATTAAATATGATGTTATATGAATATACAATGTATATGAAATATATGTGATTACGAATAAAATATTGCATTCTTATATTACATATATCACCATATAAAATTATTACTTTTTATCTACTACCCATATATTTATACACTCTTATAAATCAATTCAAACTTATCACATTACAATCTCTCTCCTCTCTTCCCTCTTCACTTTCATCTGTCATTATTTTTATCTCCTTTCACATCCATTCAAATTATCAATATTTTCAAGGGTAAAATAGACATTTTAAACTAAAAATTATATAACTCATATACTCCATCTAATAAGATGAACAATTTCATCTGCACTGATCTATCACGATATTGCATTCGTGATACGACCTTAATTTTCTCGCATAATAATCAAATACTCCATATCAAGGGTGTGTTCTCTCGGTTATTTTTTTGTTAAATATAATGTGGAGAAAGTATCCCACATTGGTGAGAATGTAATGTGGAGCTCACCAATGTGGTGGGAAGTTTTCTCCCACATAGAAGTTTGAATGAGAATTTGTTGGCAAAGTATAAAAATGTAGTGTCAAAGCTAAAGTTGAGTTATCTCACATTGGAAGGGAGACTAAGGTTCAGGTTTGGTTGTCGGTTTTTGGTGATTTTATAAGATGTTTTATAATGATTAAAGTGAAAAAGTAAGAGAGAGATAGAGAGAAAATGATGGAATCCATAAAAAATAAAAAATAAAAAATGATGAAAATTAACATAGTGACTGAAGGTACCAAAAAGTATTAGCGACGTAGCAAGTTCTAAGAGAGCTCGAGAGTCAGGTCAGAGCCATCAGAAGACAAGTACTTAGCCAGATATTGAGAGCCTAGCTCTGTATCAGGCGACCTCTATGGAAACCTCGCAGAGAGCATAGCCTTTGCTATCTCACCTGTCGAGATAAGCGAATGTGATCCTCCCTGTCGCGATCAATATTGGAGCCCGCGTAGCAGGACTAAACCTTCATAAGACCAAGTAATGCTCGCCTAGCAAGCAGAATGCCATGGCGATTAAAAAGACCTCGCAGAGAGGTGAAGTCTCCTGCGATCTTAATCTCGTTTCTCACTTAGAGCATAGCTCTGTGCGACGAGTTTGACACCTGCGAGCAATTTAGCTCAGAAATCCGTGTCCATTAAGGAGAATGTCTCTCATTAATGAAGGGATATCCTCAGAAGATTGTTTCATATATGACTTTGATTGAGTTATCTTATGTGGATCAGATTAGGATCCTTGCTTTGTTCGGATTCTAAGTTAATCTAGAGGTGACCAAGAGTCCTTTTCCTTTAAGGATTCAGCATCCTCAGAGCCTATAAATAAGGCCCTACCCTGTAGGCAAAGGTACACACATTTTCTAGCCCTTAAAACTTCACATGAATTCTCTTGCATTGTCTCTGAATATTGAGTCTTACTCTCATGTCGGAGCTATTTTGGTAGGGAAACCCCCTACCCATTAGTGATGGTCTTATTTTGTAGGTCCTGTTGCAGCCCAGATCTTAGCCCTCATCCATCGCAGTGCTCAGCAAAGATCGTCGGAAAAACCGTGCATAATAAGTGGTTCCGTTGCCGGGACCTATTTGTTTAACAAACGTTTTTTTGTTCCTGACCTTCTAAAACTACAACAACTCAATTTCAATGGCCACTAATTTTAAGAGAGATGTTGCGATGGTCGCTGTTGAAGGGAAACAGGACGGTGGAGAGGTTGCCGCAGGAAATCCACCCACCAACCCAGGCTCTTTAGGCCTTCATATGAATTTGCCGCCACCACCGCCACGGACCGATGGTGTGAAACCGGAGGTCGCACTCATCAGCTCGCCAAACCCGGTTCAGGCGGCCAGAAATAGGCAAGGAGGTAACAATTATATTTATACTTCATTGTCTAGGGAAGTAATTAGGCGACCATAGAGGAATACCCACCAGAATTAACCAAATGAGGTAGGTCACGAGGTCGACACCTCAAGGTACCAGTGGGGAGTGCCTGGATGGGTGCCTTCCAGTCATAGGAATGTTTCTGCTCTAACCCTGACAGAAAGAAGCCATCGACCACAAGTCGACAAATTAAGCTAGTCCCAGCACCATTCAGTTTCTGAGAGTAAATAACACATGAACTCCTGAGGAGAGATTGGCGGCATTGCAAACGCGAGAAGATATACTCGCCGCAATGATCGCCACAGGGCAGGAGATCGAGGAATTAACTCGATCAAACAGGGGAGCTATGGCCAGAGGGGCGACAGAAACAATAGCTCACCCGGCACAATTGAATAGTGGTCGACTTCGTCCACAAGACAGGATGGTTCCAGCAGGAAGTTTTCCGACCAACTCCAAGGGCGAAAACATCGGTGATTCTGAAAATTCCCAACGAAGTGGTTGGCATGGTCGCCTCACTAGCAGACTGAATCCACCACAAGGTAATCCAGTAATTGAAGAAGAAGCTGACTCACATGATCACCAAGAGAGATCGGTGACCAAGAGCAGAGATAGTGGCTTAGTGAAAACGGCCAATGAGCAGAGGAGGAATATCTCCTCACCTAGAAGTCAGGCGAATAATGATCAAGAGAGAGGTCGCTCACAGATCAGAGTCGCTCCACAAGGAGAAGTCCTCGCCGCGATGACAGGAGGAGGAATATCTCCCCGTCACTAGTTCATCGCGACGAGAGGAGGAGGAATAACTCCCAAATCGTAGAGGAGAAAGAACGTCGCCAAAGATGGAGCAAGCGTTTGAAAGATTCCTAAGAAAGAAAAACATGATCAAAGATGATCGTGATGAAAATTACAGTGAGGATCAGGGAAAGATCTTCAGTAGATGGATAAGAGAAACCCCTCCATTGGTAAACTCTTTCCCAAATAGGCTGAGAGAGTATAATGGGAAGACCAACGCCAAGAATCATATCATCAAATTTGAGATGAGCATGATGGAGACCTCATCCAACAAAGCACACTGGTGCACATGCTTTACGAGCACCATGACTGACAAGGACACTACTTGGCTAAATACCCTTAAAAATGAAAGCATTGATTTTTGGGCAGATTTCAAGAAGAAGTTCCTTACAGAATTCGCTGCTGCAGGAACCCCGAAGAAAGATGAGTCGACCTTGTTCGAGCTCAAACAAAGGGAGAGGGAACCTCTCTCAGATTATCTCAAGTATTTCAATAAAAACCTTGATGAGATCACTGGCATGGATGAAAAATCCATTATTTGGTGTTTTATTGGAAGTCTTCAACCTGGACCCTTGAAAATAGAATTCAATGTAAGGGTTCCAAAGACCAAGTCTGAGATGATGGTCATTGCTAAGAAAATAGCAATAGCTGAAAGAAGGAACAATGATAGAGATCGTGGGTATCGATCAAAAAGGGACAGGCTCGACGATAGTAGCGACGAAGATAGAAAGGACTTTAAAAAATATTAAGGTCGCAGTGATCGTGCCGATGTAGTTAGAGCCAATGATGACAAAGGTCGCGAAAAGGGGAAGCCCAGGAAGGAGTCTTCATAGAGCTCAGACACTCTCGCGAGCGTATTATGAACGTGCTGATGCGAGAAAATTGCTTGCAAGCTCCTCCACCCCTCAACCCTAAAAAGGCCCAATATAGGAATCAAGAAAAGCATTGTTCCTATCACAATGATGTAGGCCATGAAGCAGAGGATTGCAGGCAGCCGAAGCGAGCAATCCAAAGGCTGATCAACGAAGGATCTCTGAACGAGTTTAAAGCTTGATCATAAGGTGATAATAATCGCCGCAATGATGACAATGGGCTACGTGATGACAACCAAAATGATCGTTGGAATAATCGACATCAAAATGTGGTCAATACCATCACTGAAAGTAGGGTAAGTGTTAGCCAAGTTAAATCAAAAATATTTTCCTTATCGCATGATGTCTTTGTTTGTGGTGAGCAGTTAGATATAACAGACATCACTGAGTTCAAAAATTATGAGCTCGCAAGCAATGTTGCCCGCGAACAAACCCTCATAATAGAGGTCAAAATAGGGGTATCTGGGGTTAAAAGAGTACTGATCGATACAGGGGTCACCAAAGACCTCATGTTTTACTCGTGCTTCAAAGAACTTGGCCTAAAAGAGAGGAAACTCATCTCGTCGAACTTGAGATTGGAAGGGTTCACCAACCACCATGTCAATGCGATGGAAACCATCGAGCTCGAAGTGGTATTAGGTGGGAAGACAATTGAGAGAGCAGAAATAGTAAAGTTTGTCGTGATCGACAGTCCCTCGCCATACAATATCATCCTAGGAACTCCTGCTCAAAGTACCTTTGGCCTAGTAATCTCTGTTGCACATCAAAGAGTCAAGTTCATAACATAAAGTGGAGTTGGTTGCGTAATGAGCAACCCAATGTGCTATTATGATCACATTATCGAGGAGAAAAAGACCTCGAAACAGATCATCACCACCCCAACCAAGGAGTATGAGCTGACTGAAAAAACCAACTCAAGAAAACACTCGTTGAGCAGTCATACTCAGGAAGCTGAGGCAAGTAATAAGGGGAAAGCCTCGAAAAGCCCCTCTTTCATGGGATACATTTACGCGAGCATGGAAATCGATGAAGAAGAGCCTCAGGTCGAAATTACCAACCAGGCCATGGAAATCAACGAAAATAACACTTTGGTCACAAATAGCTGTGAGAGCCCCGTTCTCGCGCCCTCTCTCGCGGATTAAGGAATTCCTTGCCTTAATCGTGTTTTCGACTCATCGGGCATTTTTTGTGAGAAACTAATGTGCATATGTGTTGGGCTTCTCTTTAGTGACCACTCACTTATTGAGAAAATGAGAGTCGCTACCTCCGTTTCTGTTTTAGGCTTCGGAAGTACAAGTCTTTGGGTTTTGAAGAGATTCTTCGGTCCGGGGGCTAAGTTACGAATTTAGAAAAACCGAATCACCCAATTCGCCCTAGTCAAAGGTCTCTTAATGGGGTTCTAGCATGCGATAGTCTCTTAAGTTTGGTCAAGGTTGGTCTAAGGTTGGTCGATGCTTCATGTAAATGCCATGGTAGTCAACATGATGGGTAGTTAACTAGGCTCCTAGGATAGTTCAAGGCATGTAAGCATCACAAGGCATATTTAATAATGAATAACATGTTATTCATGGTATGGGCAAAATAGTCATTTGCACACAAGAAGATGGTGGCACAATAGTCCATTGGTCATGGATTGAAGGTCAAATGGTCATTCAAGGCATGAAGACTAATTAGGAAAACCATTGCCAAATGTCATCCTCCAAATAACACTCTTAGATCGTTAAGAGATCTAAGAATATCATTATCATGGTAGGATATTTTCATGTAGTGAAGGGAGCATGTTAAATCATCAAATATTATAATGATCGAACTAAGATGACATGGATTGAAGAGTGATAAACCTAAGATGATCCTAATCACTAGATAGGATATGGCATTTTGATGTCCTTTCAATCTAATCTCCAAGAAGGAGGGGATCTCACAAGAGAGATCTAAATGAGCAAGTACCTCTTCCTCATTTCTAGATCATGTTAGGAACATCATGAAAAATAGAGAAATAGAAAACATAGATCCATAAAGAAGAAGGTTTAAATAGAAATAAAGATGTGAGATCTATAGATGGATCTTACTCCCAACACATTCATGAACAATAAGAAACATAGATCTAGAGATCTCAAAACTACTTATTCACATAGAACTGTTAAAAAGAGGGCATGGATTTCATTCATGGAGAGATTATAATAATATGCATTTACAAGAACATCAACTTAGCAACAAACCCATTTCATATAAATACAATGGTAGATCTCACATAATAATCTCAATACACTTCACATTTATTAAAAGTAATTACAAGAGATTAAAGATCTACAATCTACATCATGAAACCTATGGAAGGAAATTACATAAGAAGAGATCTAGAGACTTACCTACTCCCAAGAGACTTTTGGATCAAGGAGGAGGGAAGGAGATGAGATCCTTTTGAGATTCAAGATCCCATCTATAGGTGGGTTTTTGCTTTGAATGCAAGTTCTTCCAATAGAAGGAGAGAATGGATTGGTGTTTGAGTGTTGGGTTTTGATTTGATGAAGAGTGTTTGGGGGATTAAAGATATTCCAAGAGTTTGTTCTTGGGAGATGAAGATGGGTGTGGAGAGAGATTGGGTAAATTCTCTTATGATTTATTCTCTTGGGAGAAGGGAGGCTTCTTTACCAAATGTGAGAGCTTAGCTTAAGGATTAATGATTGATCGCACTGTCGCAGGTGCTCAAAAAAGAATAGTAAACTACTTACTACTAATACTACAACTAACTATAGATAATGGTAAATAGGATGTCG
>JAOWAN010000051.1:101826-116802 GCA_028566635.1 Lobelia cardinalis | reverse complement strand
TGTGTGTGTGTGTGTGTGTGTGTGTGTGTGAGAGAGAGAGAGAGAGAGAGAGAGAGAGAGAGAGAGAGAGAGAGAGTATCGATGTGTGTGTATGAGAGAGAGAGAGTAAGTATGTGGTTAGTGGGAAACGAAGTCTATATATTTTTTTAACAATATTACACAATTACTAAGTGCTTTGAATCTGATTAGGAGTCTTTTTGATGTTCCTGGGGTTAAAAATTTGACCTTTTAGGAATTATCTTGTGTGGTTGGGGAATTAATAATTGTACTAGTTTTGAACTTACACGTTATGAAATGCTTTAACTGTTTTGATATAATTAGGGGTGCTTTTGATATTTGTGAGTTAAAAAGATTGAATCTTTTTGGATTATCTTTTAGGTTATCTGATTTTGCTTAGTTCCTGGATTATCATAGGGTTTTGCTTTTGACTATCCTATTCTGTAAGAAATTTATAGTTTGAGTTTGTGGGTCATGTCCGTTATTGGCTTTTGAATTTGCATTGCGCAATTGATGTCACCTTTTTGGAGATAGTGTGAGCTCGTCTTCAATCTTCATAATGTGGACCACCTTCCTGGTTAGTTTGAGTTTGATATTGAGATATGGGAGGTGGAACAATCATTTTGTGGGTTAGGAAGGGTCTTTTATTGGTAACTACATAAAAGGAATGCTTATGAAAAGTTCTAGGTATGCCGAAGAAAAATTCTGGAGGTTTATGTGTTTATAGTTTAAAGAGTTTTTTGGAAGATAATGTACATACGTGATTTATGCGGCTGTAATACTCAGTTCAGTTACTGCATTTCTCAGAACGTAGAAGATGGTTTGAACTCTGGATGCGCAATGTGGGACTATTGAGTGTTTTGGAAGATAATGTGCATACGTGATTTATGCCGCTGTAATACTCAGTTCAGTTACTGCATTTCTCAGAACCTAGAAGATGGTTTGAACTTTGGATGCGCAATGTGGGACTATTGAGTGCGCTGGTTAGGGGGCACGGTGATATTAATATCTACTTAAGCTAGGAGATGACAAAAACTTGGAAGAACCACGAATGTGTTGGTTATAAAATTCTTCTTTTATTAACAACGAAAGAAGGATTGGCGGAAAAGGATTCATGTAGCCGACCCAAGTGATTGGGTGGATTGTTTTTGTTGTTGTTGTATCAACAACAAAAATGCTGTAACTTAACAGAAACCCTTGCTTTGGATAGTGAAACTGAAATATGATTCATACAAGATTCTCCTGGTTGTTGGGTCAAAGGCTTAGCTGCGTTGGGTTCAGGTTTTCTAGAAAAGTAATATGCGTTTAACTGTGATGGTTGGTTGCTTGTCTAGGAACCAATCGTTTTGTAGAGGCCATTGTAAGACTGATTTTAATTGTTCATTGGTGTTAAACTAGAAAGTGGAGGTTTGAGTATTGCTCCTGGACTGAATCGAGGGCACGAATCTTCACCACATTGCTTTTTGTTTTGCATCTAGACTGAATCTAGTGCAGGAATTTTCAATCTCAATAGTGTATCTTTTGGCTTTAGAGCCATGGGTTTTTCTGCATCCTTCTGCCTTAAGTTCTTTGGTTCTATTCCAAAAATTTCCTGATGCATACTAGCAGAGACTTCGGAAGCAGTTATGTGACTAATGTCCTGATTTTTCCTATATCATTGTAAGTCCTCTGTAGCAGTCTGTCCTTGTATTTTTGAAGATATTGATCAGCAAAGATCTTAATCTGAATTGTAACAGGAGCAATTTTATCTCAGCCCCAAGCTATCTGGAGGATTATGTGTCCCTCCTATCATTATGCCTGAAATCCATCCCAACTCTTAACCGTGCAAAATGTTCTTCATGTTGTCTTTAAGTATGAAGTTCTAGTTTATATTTTTCTCCTCTAAAGAGCACTTCTAATTTTTTGAGTCGAGGCAGATGTTCTAGTGAAGGAGTATTCAGATAAACTGAATTATTAGCCCCCATTGAACGAGAACAAAACAGCGATTTTTCTGAAATACCGGTAAAGTATTCCAAACATGGTATGGCTGATAATCATTTGTAGTTTAAGGTACTAGAACTGTGTATCGGAGCAAGCCACGACTTCTCACTGACATGTACCATAGTAACTTATCTAACAATGCTCAAGCACAAAAATTTAAGGTGTCCTCCGAATTCAACCTTTTATTTTCTGTTTTTGTCATTACATGTTTCAAGGGAAGCAAAGAGACAAATAGATGTAATATGCACATGATTATATAATTAGTTACTAATGCAAAAATTATTCCAATTTTGAACTAACTAGGGTTACCTCTTAACCATGCTTTGTGGTCATTGATTTAATCCTGTATGAACAACTGTTGGGAAGTTAAGATTTGAATTCAATCCTGTTTAGAACAACTTATTTAGTGCTTCTTTTGTTTCTGCTAAGAATCTTCTATTAAGAGAGTGTGATTAATGTGTTGAAAGTTTTTTGTTTCTCATATCATTTGGTAGAGGTGACATTTGGTAAATTGGTATTGCAATTGCAACTTCAGCTGATAACCCATTATTATTGTGTGAGCTGTCCATGCTAGAAACCATTATTGTAACCACAAGGAGGAGGATAGGCAAGGAGGTGCTAGTGACCCCGGTAATATAAAAAGTTAACCTTGCTGGAAGGTGTGGCTGCCGGCTGGACTACCTCTTTTTCGGGAGAGTTTATGCTTGTTGTGTAGTTTGGTTTGATATATTACTTTGAGATCGGATCTTCTCTTTTTAGCTTGGGAGGATGAGATAAGTTGGTGAAATAAGACCAAGCTTATTAGCTTTTTATCTCATTTATTTCTGAATTTGGAGAAAATGAAAGACAAAATAATGACTTACGGTTGCAAATTTGAGAGATTCTCACAAGCTAGCAACCTCAATTGTACAGAGAAAAAAAAAACATCTGTTACCTAACTCCGCTGTGAGGATTGGAATTTTTGTCAGAATGGCAAAGATTTTATGAATTTGTGCAATGGTGTCTACAACTGCCACATCCGTTGAACCCAACCACAGTGTCTTATCGACAACGAGTAGCCTGGGCAACGGAAGGATTGAAGTAACATAGAAAAGCACAGATGTTTTTGATGGGTTAACTGTTAAAACTGAAGTTACTATCACCCCTTTTTCTTCTTGGTTATGATCCTTGTAAGAATTTTTTGATTATACTTAAAAAGATCTAAGAATCCCTAAGTAGCATGTTCAAACTTAGTTTAACTTAGTCTCTGTGGAAAATACATGCTTGTCCAAGTTGTAAAACAGCGGTCACTCAAGAGGGCGTAAACCGATTTTGACACATGTCAAAGCTTGTGTTTCTTAGGCTTAGACAAAGAACAGGACCCCAAGAAAGATTCTTGTTGAGGGAACTGTAGTGATCAGGTGAACATGATAAAACAAAGAAACCTGATTAATATTCAAGTTTCTTTAGGTTCTTTCTTTAGATCCTCGTTCATAAGATCATCAAGTTGTTGAGTTGGCCACTCAAGATGTTGTGTAATCTCCTTAGGCTACTGTTGCTTGCTTTTGCTGCAAAGTTGTAGGCCGTGTACGGCTTCAATACCATCTAATGCAAGTGGTAGCACGGTCTGGTGTGACTGTACTTTGATACATTTTGAAACTTGTGTTTTTGGGAAACAAAGGAATATTTTCTCGAAGCCAATGTTCTCCTAAAAGCATGATTAAACAAGCATATCCGATTAAAATCAAGTATGCCTTTTGCTTAATGCAACAAAGGTATTTATAGGTTACAAAAAAATCAGCCAAGAACTGAATTCATGAACTTAGAGCTCCAAAATAATAATCTTGATTGCAAACTTTTCGACTACCATGCCTCCTTTGTGAAAGAAAACTATGTGATATCTAGACTAGCAAGACTTCTAGAACAAGGACAAGTGCAGCTGTAAAGGAGAATATTCCAGCTCTAAATAAATAAAGATGCATATACTACAGTTTCCATATTGCTTCATCACTTTTGTGCAGTCTTTTTCATGAACCCACCCTGTTGTTTGCTAAGTGTCTAAAAGCTGGAGCCTAAAGTTGGCTCTTATTTCCATGCGCGCTCTTGTAGGAGTCTCAGCTATTTGTGACAACATCAGGAAGAGCCTTCTCTTTGTTTGCCTGAAGCCTAGTCAGTGCTATGTTGATCATATCCTCGTATAACTAGAAGTCTTGTTTTTAACTGGCCAAGAAAGCGGCTGTTTAGCCCTATGCTTTAATCAGGATTGGCTAGCGGACATAGATGATGGTCCCCCACTACAGAAAATCAATGAAAGTCTACAATAGCTAAGGGGGAGATTGCTAATTCAATTCGATTGAAACAGCTGATGAACCAAACCCGAAGCAAATATTTATTTAATTTATCCCAATTTATCACTATTCCCTAAGGAGCTGCTTCTGTACGAGCCTCTTCAATCCTTTTACTTATGCTGTGATGCTAACAACGGAATAACTGATTATGTTCCTTACAAAGGAATCTCAGTCTATTGCGTGAGATCTATGATCTAGTGCTATTCTGATGATGAGATCTCTACTATGTAATTCTTTCATTCCACTAAGAGGGGAGATTGCCAAAGGGGAAGTAGTGAGATTAAGTTCTTCAAATGGTATTTTCTGGCCTCACAAACTGATGCAATCATGAAGGTTGTGTGGAAATACTTCTATCATAGTCCAAACAATGTGGAAGTTGAGCAGGACAACCAAAGGTGGATTGACCAAAGAGGGTGTTCCTGGAGGTGGATTTCTATGTTGGAAATGTTTTTATCAACTCAGGTCTAGTATTCAAGATGGGTTAGAAAAGGTCAAAATACTTCTGGTGAAGTAGATTCGATTGTCTTGACTGAAATGAAGCCGATAATTCTTTTGAAAGATGACTTTCTTTACGGCTCACTTTATAGAGAGCTTCTTGAGAGTTTTCGTTTTCTCTTGCTTTCTAAATGGATGTTCCATTAGTAGCTGCATATGTTTTATGATCTCTTTAAGCTGGATATTTTCAGCATCTCCCTACGAACTTCTAAAAATAGTATAATAAACTGTTGTTATTCTTTATTGCAATAAAGCTCTGTAGTATTCTATAAGAGTGGTTGTTTCACTCTGTTACCTTTTCAATTAGTCTAATCAGTCAGCACCAATTACCAGTTGAAGGCCTTAAAGTTAGAATTTGGTGATTTCCTAAATGGTCATACTTCCTTATGAATGATCCATTCAAGGACTCTTCTTTGAAAATTCCAGCTAAGAGATTTTCTTTATAATTAGGAAAGTTGTTTCACTCATGTATTTTGCTTTTGCTCGCGGAAGATAGTTCTGTATTTTATCTACAATTTACTGATTTAGTTCTTCTCAAATAGCTCTAAGTTTGCAATCTAATGCACACTGTCTTACATATATAAGTGCAAATTTAGATAGAACTTCAATAAGTGGAGGTGGGAGACTGGGAGCACTATCAGCGTCTCATGTCCAGGATTTATGGAGTTCTTCGTGTCGCTTGTTTTCAAATTATTATAACAAGGAGACAGTATTGGGAAAACACTCGGTTGTAGCCTCTGCCATGCTGGAAACTGACCATTTGATTATGTTGCTTGGAATCAGCTGTTCATGTATTAGCTGCATGCTTCTTTTATTATAACGAGTCACTTTCCTGAGACTTATATGCAGGGGAGGGAACCTGACAGTATTAGTCAATATCATGTTATTGTGCATACTTATGCTGTCGCATTTTTCTGTTACGTTGACAATGTGTGTCCATTGCTAAATTATTTCAGGCTATCTCTGCTGGAACAGTAATACTACTTTCAGCCCTCTCCGTGATCTTCATCCAATCAGTCTTTGTCTCTCCTGCATTCGCCTCATTTCAAACTGCTACCAAGACCGGGCCGCCCCTCTTCAGAAGCGAGTTACTAACCAGTGCTTGGACAGGGTTTTTCGCTGGTTGCTTGCACACGCTATCTGGACCAGACCATCTCGCAGCTTTGGCCCCACTTTCAATCGGACGTACCAGAGTCGAAAGTGCCGTTGTTGGAGCACTTTGGGGTTGTGGCCATGATGCTGGACAGGTTATATTTGGCTTACTGTTTTTACTCCTTAAGGATCGACTCCACATTGAAATTATCAGAACGTGGGGCACACGGGTTGTCGGGTTTACCCTACTTGTCATTGGCGCGATGGGAATCAGGGAAGCTTCTGAAGTCCCAGCCCCGTGTGTTGCCTTAGAAAACGGCGAGTGTGATGTTAGTGCTTACGAAGCCCTCGAGAACCCATCTGCAGGAAAGAAGAAGAAGATTGGGTTTGCAACTTTTGCGACGGGTATTATCCATGGGCTCCAACCGGATGCGCTGATGATGGTCTTGCCTGCTCTTGCTTTGCCTTCTCGCGTTGCTGGTGCTGCATTTCTAGGTATGTTTTTGGTTGGAACCGTGATTGCAATGGGGAGCTACACTGTATTTATTGGCTCGTGTAGTGAGGCGCTGAAAGAGAGGGTGCCCCGAATAACTGAGAAGCTCACTTGGGCTTCTTCTATCGTAGCCATTGCTCTAGGTTTTGGTATCATCATTAGTCAATTCTTTGGGTTTAGCTTGTATTGATTCACGTTTGCTATTTTCGAAGCTCCATTTCAGTGTTTAGGAAAAGATTTTAGAAAGGGATACGCTTATGTATTAGTGGGAGAGATTAATCTTGTAGCCTTCATATCTCGCTGAGAATCTTTATTAGATGGAGCACTAAAAGTGTTTACTTTTAGCAATGGTGATTTCTCACAGGCCAGCTTATTGCTTGCCTTGCTGAATGAGAAACTAATTCTATCAGTCTTTACTTTGACGAGGAGCTCATAGAAATGCAGAGAAGGTATTGTTTCCATGCCGGCTCTCCCTTGAACTTGTCACTGGCCGTCGTACCTCACGGCTTGAGCGCGGGTATCCCAAGTATGTTTCGACTTGGTTACTGTATGATGTAAAATGGTTGGTTACTATATGATGTAAAATGGTTTGCCGGATATTCAGCCCCAAGGCCCTGGTGAGAGCTGTTGAGCAGACAACAAGGTGTGGCTTAGTGCTAAAACATCTTCCATGTTTGACAAATAGCATGATTTACTGCCCAAGTCCTTTTTGTCCTTGGCTACGTAATTTTGCAGTTTACATTGTCATATGGGCCGCCTCTGTCTCTCTATCAGCCTGAGCCCATTGAATGTTGACGACTTGAATTGAACCATCTATATTATAAGTTAAGGCGTGGGGTTCAGGTCAAATGAATAGTACTATTCATGCACAAATTTTGAGAGAGGAGTTGGGATTAGTATTTATGTGTTGGGGAGTGTGTGTTGAGAAGAGAGAGAATGGATAATGGGGATTTTTGTGTGGGTGGGATTGGGATTGGGAAAAAATGAGTGTCTATTGGGAAGAATGAGAGATATTAAAATGTTATATTTTATGTATAATTTTTTATTTGACTTAATTATTATGTAAAATTATATATTTTTTTTATGTTAAATAATTTTATCACTTTTAAATATTTCTTCTTTAATTTTAAATATCTTTTTAATTTAAATAGTGTGAAAAATACAAAAATTAATTTAAAGTTTTAAATATTTTGTCGTGCCCTCGGGGCACGGGCTTTCACTAGTCTATACTATAAGTTAAGGCGTGGGGTCCAGATCAAATGAATAGTACTATTCATGCACAAACTTTGAGGAAGGAGTTGGGATTAGTATTTATGTATTGGAGAGTGTGTGTTGGAAAGAGAAAGATGGATGATGGGATTTTTGTGTGGGTGGGGTTGAAATTGGGAAAAAGTGAGTGTGTGTTGAGGAGAGTGAGAGATATTAAAATGTTATATTTTTTTATTTGATTTAATTATTATGTAAAATTATATACATATTTTTTATGTTAAATAATTTTATCACTTTTAAATATTTCATCTTTAATTTTAAATATCTTTTAATTTAAATAATTTAAAAAAATATAAAAATTAATTTAAAATTTTAAATATTTTGTCGTGCCCTCGAGCACGAACTTTCACTAGTGATCAATAAATGGCTTCCTTTTCGGCCATATCATTCCAGCATCTACAAGTATATGGACCAGTATACTATTCACTTAACATGATTAAATGTATTTCAATTCAGAAAAAAAAAATAATAATAACCCTCTCCCCTATTATTTCCTCCATACTATCCATTAACACCCCTTACTTTTTCATTTTCTTACACACTACTCCCTCTTTTTATCTCTCTATAATCTTTTTATATACTTAGATATTATCTAAATTTATTTTGAATATTTTAAATATTTTTAAATTTTAAATTTTTATTATTGGCTTTTTATTTTAATTATAGATAATATATTTTTTTCATTTTTCATTTTTATACCGTTGAGCACGAGCAAACACTAGTTTTAAACAAAAAGCAGCAGTCAAAAGGACATTTATTTTTTTGAAGTTGACAATGCAATCTATATATAGACAATTTACAGTTGTATTGCTAAAGTGAAAAAATTAAATCAATGTGTTTTCGTAGTGACAGGAACCAAAACACATTCATAGATCCTTGACATACAAAGACCTACAAAGGAAAAACATTACACACAAAAGTAAGCATGTTACTTTACAAAATTCAGACTCCCCGTCTGTATTGACGATAAGTTTGCCAATACACAACTCTAGGGCTTCTGCTTTTTGTTGATGTCATAAAGCACGCATTGATCTGCCGCCGTCTTCATCTGATGCATCAAATAAAATTTCATATCAGGCCCAATGGCACCAACATAACAGAAGTACAAGTCCCCGAGTTGAATGATAGAATTGCAGATGCTATGCATGTTGATACTCGCATACAAGACTAGTTGTGGTATTGGCTGCACATTTTGTGTTTTATTTTTCTCTAGTGCATTTTTTGGGGTTTCTGACTCTCCCTCTCCCTCTCCCTCTCATTGGTCCCTCATGTTTGCTTTCCTATCTGTTTCTCACATTACCAAAAACACAAAAAACTTAAAATAATATTTACAAAAAAAGTGCATCCAACCCCCACCAAGGAACTGCAATATAGCAATCAAACTCGCAGCTGGATACTATCCTCCATACTATATTACAACTTTGGGACTTCTCTATATTTTTTGACTAACCAATTTTGGACTTATACAAGGTCAGAAGAATGAAAGTTTTAGTCACCCTATCCTCTCCTGTGCATACGCAACCACTTATGGGTAAAACTTCTTGTTGCTGTACCTATTAACAAAGATGATAGAGCTGTTGGCCAACCTACTTGATCATTGTCAAAACATAGTTCTTCACAGCAGAACTATGCACAAAATTAAGCAACTTATGTTTCAAAAAATTAAGGATCCATCAGCCAAACCATTGACATGTTTAAGAGCTTTCTGATTGCAGTTCTACACGATCAGTCTGAACATTCAACTAAAGTTTTAAGCCGTACCCCCCCCCCCCGGCCCAATAAAGAATCATCACTTTCAAACTGAGACTACTCTCATTACATTAGAATAACCATCAGTCAGCAAGAATGAAAACGATAACCACGTAATAAAACCATGGATTTTCGAGCGCAGAAATCCCAGTCATATATATAGATTCAGAAGATAGTAGAGGCTGTTAGTGGGAGGATGACATGATTGACTTCAAAATGTGCATAATATAGAAGGGTAGTGAACACTAATGCTGCACCCCTCCAGCTCTCCCCCACATCCCCCTTCGATCAGGCACTCCACCTAGGACCATTCAGTATTCACCATCCTTCTACACATAGTACATCACAAACTAGTGTTGGTGTGTATCCCTTCTTTCTGTTGTATAGAGAAATTCAAGTCATTTTGGCATTGCCAGCTAAGAAACAAGATCTAGGCCCTCTTCTTTCAACACTACGGTATAGAGTCTGCATTAATAATGATATACTCCCTCCTTTTCAAGCAAAGACTCCACTATTCTATTTTGAACGTTTCATTCAAAGAGTTCACTTATCAAATATTGAACTAAAAACATTTGATCTTTGCTCCAAAAAATAAAACTTAAGAATCAAATAATATCTGCGCGAATCGTATCGAGAATCCGAAGACCCAAAAATCGTATCGCAAATCGAATCGTAAGATTTGGATTCAAATCGTGAAATTCATAGTTACAAACTAAATTTGATTTTAAAAACACAAAAAGGGTATAACCATTGTGATAAATGATAACTTATGAATAAATATGAACTAGGAAGTAGAATTCAAATAAACTAAATAGATTAAAGTTTCTTAATAAACCTTACGATCATTAAAAAATAAAAAGTAAGAATCAAATAAATTAAAATAACATAAAGTTGCTTATTTTGTTAATAGATATGAACATTTTTGCTTGTTTTGATTAAAATAACATCAAATAAGCTATTTTTAATAGAGAGACCACTGGTCGGCCAAATTTTTAAGACAAAACCACTGTTGCCCGCTTGCTTTTACCAGATAGACAAGCAAGAGAAACCAAACAGCAGTAAAAATCGAACTGAGGAAGGAAATTAGGTGAGCCGAACAAAGACGCACCTGGAGAATTCTTGAATCGGAGCCCTAAATCAACCAATCGACCTTGAAAAGGCTTCAGCGAGAAGCGCAGCACAGTCGCCTAGGTTATCTTGGGTGAATAATGTAAAAAAAATATTCGATTTTGGGGTTTCAATCACGTTTTTTGACCATCGACCCGATTTGACACTTTTTGAATCGACACCGAATTGTATCGAATCCTACGATTCGAATCGCGAATCGTACGATTCTAACAACTATAATGATAATTTTCTTGCGTAATGTAGGGAAAAAAAAAATCCATTCTAGGTTCATGATAGAAGAAAGTTTTGACATTCAAACATGAATTTAGTATAGTTTATCAAAAATAAACAGTAGTAAAAGTGCAACGTTGAAATTTGACTTTCAAACATAAACTTTTTGCCCAAAATGGAGGGAGTAATAAGGAAGACTGTGATTAACCAAACAAGATGATTATAGAAGAAAGCAACCACAACCATGCATAACGCATATGAATACTCTCCAGGGCCGGCACTGGGGTGGGGCGACATGGGCCTGCGCCCAGGGCCCAAATTGAGCAAGGGCACCAAAAAAATATATGTATGATGATTTTTTTCCTTGTATGTATAAACGAAATGGCCTACCAAAATTATCTCCCTCTCCCATTCATCCAAGTAAAACCCAAAACTATTTCCTTTTTACCGTTCTCCGAGTCGTTTTGCCTCTCCAAATTCTACGCTCAATATTCTTATTTAAAATGAAAATTGATTTTCGAGTAATCTTCTCCATTTGAACTGTTGCTACATGGTTTACAATCGATTAGTCGTTTAATTTAGGTGGTCTTTAGCAAAAATAAAAAAACGTTGCAATCTTGTTCAATTCACCGAACTGTTAATATCACTAGTTATGTTATTTTTTTCTTAACTTTCATTTATTTTTATGTATTTTTCTGCACTTTATATATTTTACAATTTCAAACAATTGGATAGTGAACGATAAATTTTAATTATTATTTATTTTAATTCCCATTTTTTTTCAATAATGTATGAGGATTAGAGTGCTCTTTTTCATTCTTTAAAGATTTTTAATCATGGAGTTTTCTAGAAGGTTTTAACGAGGTCTTTTTTTTTTTAATTGTAGAATGATTAAAATTATAATAAAATTAGCAAGTTGAGATATTTTTATAATATGGTAACATAAAACTTGTGGGCACAAAATTAATCTTTGCCCTAGGCCTCAAAAAGCCTTGGAACGGCCCTGATACTCTCTGAACTTTGCAGCGAATGTTTCCAACAACATCCAAGAGTGTAGTCAAGACAATCAGATTACCAGAAACTGACCATGGATGTGTCACTTGTATTATCAACTACGACTGAAATATGCAGGGTGCTCTTAGATTCTGCTTATTAACCAAAGTAGTACAGAAAATCCCCATGTTTGACAATTAGTAATCAGGTTCATCCTACTCGTATTAATTTAAAATACATTCAAATGAGTTCACTTTGGCAATCCTAAAAGTTAAACCCTCCATGCAACTGAATGATTTTCTTAGTATAATAGATCTTGTGTATAATATATGTGGTATGAAGGCAGACAAAAATAAATAATTTCCCTTGGGTCTACACTAAACTTGTCTTCCTTCCATGATTAGATTCAACCTGTAGGCATATGCAAACGCCAAGGGACTAGGGCCGGTAGGTGTTATCTATCTGGCTTCCGCATGCAAATTATCTCTCTCTGAAACCTTAGCCAACCAAATTCTAGTCCCTAAACCCTAGCCTAGCCTATGGAATAAGTCCAACCTCACTTCGATCAATGAGATCCCTTCTTCTTTTATCATCCCTGTAGCCTAAGACTGCTTCCATAGTCGACTCCCTCCCATACTTGAGCAAATTCCTACAAAATATTTGAGACACGGACGAATGCAATCACCAAAGTTTTTGGCACTATTGCTCTTCAAAATTACAATTAATCCCAAGTTCTTAGATGTTGCCCATCACATTCTCCTAGTTTACTGATATCCACTGCAATAACCATCAATCGACTCCTATCCCACTACAATCATCACGAGCATTTTTTGCAAATGAACGCGCTCATGTGAACATCTAATCCAGTAAAGAGGCTTGCATCAAACATGTTATGAAGTCAAATGCTAGAAATATCTTTTGAGTGACCAAAGCATTAAATATAATTACATTACATCACACCCAAATAAACTCTTGATCATGAAATACAAAGTTCGGCAAAATGGATATTATTATGTCTTGCTGGTACCTGAATAACGTTCACTGATTGCTTGATAGCCCATCCAAAGAGCAGCACAGCAAGTAGTACAGCTAGGACTAAACTTTGTTGCACAGCACCCACTAACACCTAAATGGAAAGCACAAACCAAAATGGATGCTATAATTTAAACACAAACAAAATTAGATATTTAATGCCACTAATAAAAAGAAAAGTACTTCCTTTAAATCTTACATCAGTTAGATTTTCAGTCTGCTCCTTTGCAAGAAGAAACAAAGTTATGTAGAGAACCTATAGAAGCAAAAATCAATTCTCATAATAAATAGTAAATAAGACAAGAATGTACTTAATCATGAAGGAGGCCAAAATGGGCATTCACCTCACATGCTACACAACAGTATCCCATAAACATCCTGTTTCCATAGTATAACCTAAATAGCCAGCTGGTGCTGTCTTTAACATCTTTATGACTGGTTTTGCCTACCAAGAATGTGCTGCAATAGAGTACATGTGATATGCTTAGAAGAAGTAAAGATCCTTACGGTGAAGAATCATTAGTATTTTCCATCAACATAGGGAAAGAAAAGTGAGATATTTTACAAGTATTCACCTGTACATTTGTAACCAATGGCTGCCAATATCTAAAGCAAGCAATGACAAGAAAATCAAGCCAGGCCTGCAGGAAGAGAAGATCATAATTATGCAGGAACTATTTGAAAAGAAACTACAGGCGACGTTAAGGAAAGATAATGCAATTTGCCTGTAGACTTGAGAGAGAATCACCAGTAGACAAGCAGTACTGATCCTGTAAGTAGCAAGACAAGCAAAATACACAAGAAAATGAAACACCAACTCGGTGGGTTATGAAGATTTGGAGTACAGCTTAAACAAATTTACATGGAAAACAAGATTAGAAAAATCACCTATCTGTAACCATGTCCAGAACTGCTCCAAATGTCGAAACTGAACAGGTAAAAAAAACAGATGACTCTGAATTCCTTATTATATCTTAGCAATACCATGCTTAAAACATAAAGAAGAATAAAACCCTTGAACCAAACTAGATTACATTATGAAAATAAATCGAACGTGCTATAACAAGTTAAACAGGATGTGCTTGGTAGTTGGTACTTGGTAGTGCTTTCCAAGAAGACAAGCCCAAGATTTAGCAATCAATAAAATTCAAATTTAAATGCCAAAGTTAAGCGTTCCGGCCCCATTTATGAAACTGGATAGATGAACCCCATTTCGAACCAAACTTTTTTAGCATTCAATAAAAGTTAAAAATCTGTTGCTTGGAAATCTGAGTCTCATTTAACAAATCTGATTATGTAATAAAATCAATGTATTCTATCATTCTCTTATCAATTTCCTAGTATATCCTATGCTATCAAAAAGCATCTACATCTATTGATTTTAACATTTAAGCAAACATAGTTGTTATTAAACACCAAAAGTGAAATGGCTGTGCTTAATTTTGAGATTCCATGCTTTAAGAAAACAATAGTTCAGAGATTTCATACCTTGATTGAGCTTGCGGGCAAACCAACCATCCAAGGCATCACAAACAAAGCTGCCAAAGCATAATCAATCAACCAATAAAAATCTCCATTACAGATAGTATTGAGCTAATATAAAAAGATTCTTCAATCTGATATCTCACCTTACGAAGTAGAGAAGTGAAAAAAGCTCTTTGTTCGAAAAGCATATGGCAAATGCAAAGCAATTCAGAAGAATTCTAATGTACCCTGCAGGCCAAATAAGCATACCAATCAACATACATACTGACATAATGGAATGAGTAGTTATAGAAGAAAATAGCGTAAGATATACTAAAATCCAAGGCACCAACCACCATGGAAAGATCTTTTCAAATAATATCAACAGGAAACCAAGCTTACTTACGATCCTTTGTGTATCTACATAAACATCAACAATGCAATGCAACTAAATAAAAGGAAGTTGAATACCGAATTTAAAAAGCCAAATTGCACTCTTAACCGAAGATGGGTGGAAAATTGCAAACTGTCAATCACCTAGCTTGATGGAGCTGAGACAAACTATGGAGGATGGGGGGTTACAATCTACAGAAGGCTGACAGAATGCATTTGGACATTTGAGAAGAGAAGAATCAAAAAGTAGAGAGCAAGAAGTAGAGGAAAGAACGCCGTAAATAAACTAGTTAGGCCCCTCTCTCTCTCTCTCTCTCTCTCTCTCTCTCTCTCTCTCTCTCTCTCTCTCTCTCT
>JAOWAN010000051.1:68880-82266 GCA_028566635.1 Lobelia cardinalis | reverse complement strand
CATAAATATTTTCAACTACTTTTGGATTACATTATTCGTTTCATTCCATATCATAATTTCTTTTAACGGATTATTTTTATTAGCAGAATATAACATATATCACAATACCAAAATATTCCCATAACTCGTAAATACCATATAATATAATAATATATATTTATTTCATTTTATTAATTGGTTCGCGGGGTGTTACAAGGAAGGCCGCCCCTCAACTTGTGTGCGATTGCCCGACGGGCGGTTGCTACTGTGCCTCTTGGCACCATGCCTTGGGGGAGATCGGTCGGCTGGTCGCTTATGCACCAACTGCGTCTCCTCAGCCTCCTCGTCGGGGATAATTTGAATTGCCCCAGCAGGGGGAGCACCTGCTGGAGGAGGAGGAAGTTGTCCAGAAAAGGGTGCTACCCCTCTTCTCGTCGGCACCAGGGGCAACATCCCCAAGTTTTCAGGCTGAGTACCAACAGCATGAGTACCCGCCATCTCGCCTTTGCGGCTTTCCTTGGTATCAGTGTGGCTAGTGGCCACTGCCTCGGTCTTCTTGTTCTTGTTAAAAATCATGCCTACAAAACAAAGAAGAGCAGTTAGAATCAACATAAAGGAAGATCAACTAAAGTAAAGACAATATACCCTCTGGGCCTTGAACATTGGGCTCGCTATTGACGCGACATCTTTCCCATTTTCCTTGACATAAAGCACACTCCTACTCCCAGCAGAAGTTTCCTTCCTTGTCTTTATGGACGACCCAGTCAGGGTAATAAGGCTATGCACCCTCCATAGTCAAGCAGCGGGGAGATACCCCCGGAATAGGCTTGCGGCTAATGCCTACGAAGTACAGGCAAACATCACTATGCCCAAGGGTTAGATAATCCACTACATGGGAAGTCTCGAACTCCTTTTTTATATCCCTCACCAGGGCGTATTGTAGAAACATTCGTATAGATTCACAGGCCGCCTCCTCATAATGATTAAGGGTCCTGTTCAAAGTCCCCAGCGGCTTCAGAGCGCCATTAGTAGCGGGGAAGGTCCATCCTAACTTGGACTCAACTAAAAGCATACAAGGATAGGGATCCCTGTTCTTCGAAGGCATGGAGTCCAGAATTTGCAAAGCATTGTTTGCTCGCTTTCCCTGCAGGCATCCTGATAAGACCGTCCAAGTAAAGAACTTCCACAGTAAGTTCAAGGTGGGTTCAAAAGAGAGGGCACGACACAAGCTGGTCAGGCCTACCACCGCCCTTACAGTGTTTAATGACCACTCAACGGGGAGGGAGTTGGTCGACACCATCACCTCCACAATAAAAGGGTCCAGAGGCAGCCTGAATCCAGCCTGGAACTGGGTGGGATAGAAGGCTACGCAACAATGGAGGCCTTTGGCATCCTCAACTGATAAGCTGGTACTGACCGCTTGACACCTGAAATTCGTAGGGTCGTGATTATAGTTTCTGTCAAACTGGTCCATCCAGGATGAGGCCGCCCCAGTCAAGCGGCGAGCTCTTGGAATTGGGTTCCCAGTCGGGGATCCGTTCCCGCTTTCATTGGCGCTCTCCTGGTTGCCTTCTTGGTCGCTCTCTTCTTCCTCATGTTCATGACCGTTGGGAGAAGGCCTATCTCTTTGTTCTATAGCTTCTCCAAAGAGCTCCTCCAAATCGGAGTCATCATCCACAACTTGGCTTTGCCGCCTAGCTACGGCTAAGTTTAGCGGCTGTTTAGCCACCGTCTCCTCAGAATCCTCAAAGCGGTCTACAATCCTGACCGCCCTGGATTCTTGGCCGCCGGCCTTTTTCAAGGTCTTCTTTGAAGAACGTCCAACCATGGTGGAGGGGTGTCCGCAGGCTCCTAGCAAATGGGGAATGAGTGTTCCGATTAGCTCGGACATTCCAGGAATTATTGTCGTCGGTGCCCCCAAGGGGTGCCATGATTGTAATAGTGAGAATGGGGGAAACCGAACATCATCCTCCCTATAGCCTGCACCAGTCAACAATGTCATTATCTTTTCCTGATTTAAAGTCTCCCAGAAAACACCACCCACCAGTTTGTAAACCCTCCACGATTCTCGAGGATCAGAAGCAAAGGATTGTTGGGAAAAGTTCATGTCTTGAGAAAGGGTTTCACAATTGCCCTTAGGGTCCAATGACTAAGGCCTAGAGAAAGGGAAAATCAAATAACAAAAAAAAGGATGAAAGAATAAAAGTTATACCTGAAGCTGGAAGTGAAGAAGGAACAGAGATCGCCGGAGAACAAGGGTTCAGAGGACTCAGACTTAAGAACGGAAGACTCTCTCTTAAAATTCAAAGTTTCTCTCTTTCTGAAAGCGTATAGGGAGGAAATGGAGCTGGGAGGGGTATTTATACCCAAAAGCGGGAGACCCCTAAGGATAAATTTGGGGGGAATTCCCAGAGTAATGATTTGGGGGGGGAGGGGTTTCAAAATTCGAACTGGCGTAACCGCCAGTGGGAATCGAGGTGTCGCGCCTGGGGAATCCGCCGCAACATTAAATGCTCTAGGCAGCTAGGCCTCCACGCGCCGCAAGGGGAATGAAAGGCAAAAACCCTAATGATTACTCCAGGTACCGCCATATTAATGACACGTAGTCATCCAGAACTCCACAAAAATGGCTAAGTGAGAAGAATGGGCGGTCACATGAAAGCAGTGGCCTAACAGACACATGTATGACCGCCTCATTAGTCTTCCAGCTCATCCTTCACTAGAAGACTGGGGGACAACTGATGGACCCTGGCCCAAGGGCTAGGCCCAATTACTAATCAAAGGTAAGGCCCAACGGGCAAGCCCACCCCTGATATACTACTTATCTCTTGTCGGCCAACATAGGCGGCCATGACCTAGCCCAGCGGCCATGAGATCGTCCAAGGGATAAGCTAAGTTAAACGCCCTACGGGTTGTATACTTCATTATTGTATTCACTCCTGATATACTACTTATCTTATCACAGGCTATAATTTGGAACTCACACTTGGAGTCGTTGTCCTGCCTACATGTGGATCATACATATCTGGGCACGATCACATATATTCAAGAACTTAATTGAATATAAATAATACAAGATCTTGAAACCATGTTTTTCACGTAATTGATTATAATTATAATTGGATCGAAAACTTATCTCGATGTTTCATAGCGAAATCGATTAGGGAAGAAGTAGACTCCCTTGAAATTTCTTCAAAATGAGTTGACATGAATTCCAATATTGATTCCTTTCGCTCTTTTCTCTCGTTTATGTGTTTTCTATTAAATATAAAACCTGACATCTATTTTTAAGGCAAAAAGATGACCAATTCTATCTGTGTAAAATTTTATTAAAGAAACTTATTTGTATGGCGACGTGCCTAATTAAACGAGATGTCGTATTTTTAGTATGAGTCTACTTCTATTTTTTATTTTCGTACGAGTCACACATGTGAGATATAAAACTTTACAATAATATGATATATAATGAGATCAATACGATATTATGAAATTAATATATCAATATATATCAGATTTATAATCTGAAATTAATAATTTAACAAAATTTTAATTTTTAAAATTTATTTTACTAACTTAAATATAATATAAAATATTTATTTTCAAATAGTGAAAGTTATTGACTAAAATCGTATTGTGATATATTTGGAAAAAAAATTAGTTTTAGGACATAAATAACGATATGAAAAGTGTATTTTATGTATTTTAATGTATAAGTATATTCCTTCGAGAAAGCTCGTTGGGGGTTGAAAAAAGATGTCATAAAAGGCCTCGTAACCCATACTCGTGTTTATGTGTGGGGGAGGGAAAGGGAAACGGCGTATCGTGTTTACTGCTGCTTCTATCTTCTCACTCTGATACTTTAGGTCGGTGGAGATACCATGAAATGAAACCTCCATGCACTTACATGCCACGTGGTTTTCACGACACCTCATATTCACAAGCTTACACTTGTATCCCCTATGGTTGTGGCTACTCTCATTTACCTCCCTTCTTCTTTTGACAAATCACATATGCTTCATCTATTGATATCGACGCTTTACGAAAACAACAAGGGTTGAAAAATACGAACCACTCAAATGAACCCTAAAAAACATGTTAATTAACATATGGAGCCAAAGTTCTATTTTCGTGATGCATTTCCATATAGACTAGATCAATGAGAGTAAAGATTCTTTATTGTTTGCCTTTTATAACGATATCAGAATCAATTTTTATTTACAAAATAGATAATGTATTTGATACAATATAATTTTCATTTTTGGTTACCAAAATGGGTGGTATGAATTCCTCCAGTCACACAAGATCGATGGGCAGATGAAACTCATTTGTTGGTTTACCAATTGTGACAATGCAAATAAGTTGAGATCTGCGGAGAAACAAACATAAATGTTTTACTCGAATGAACATTAATTGGCAAACATATGACAAAGTATATTTTAGGATGAGAAGTTAGTCGAAAATGTAGCATAATTATTGGCTGAAAGCTTATATGGTTTCTTTAATCATACATTAAAACACACGTCTTTAATAGTATCTCAAATATAATAAGAGAAAGGAAGTTGTTCACTTGCGAAACGTTTCTTAATTACGAACCGCTATGAGTCTATGAATCATGAAATTTTATGATTCATATATTTCATAGTTTACAATTAATTTTTGTTGACTTTTAATGATTCACGGTTATTAATTTTGTGGTTCATATATAGTTATAACTTTTATAGTTCACATATTTCACGATTTACAGTAATAAATTTCATGATTCACAGTTATAAATTTTATGATTTTTCGAATTATAAGTTTTATGGTTCACATAATTCATAGTTATGAATTTCATGATTTATAGTTATAAATTTTATAATTCAAGGTAATTCATAAGTTTACAAATAAAAGGTGGTTCGCAGTCAAACGCCTTCCACAAGAGAGATATGTTAACTATAGTTGAACAGTGTATATACTCACTTGACTGTGAACGAAAACAATTTAAATTGAATTTTACAATAACAAAACAAAGTTGGATGTATTTCACATTGTTTTTATTTTGATTTTGCATGTTTCAACGAGTTTCAAAAATTATGCAAGCGAATATAAATTTATAAAAAAGAGGGACATAATAGAGTCTTGAAGTAAACATCAAGGGTGAACATATAACTTCTCCTATATAAAAATCATCCTAAATACTCGCCCAAGGTTACTGAAGTGCCAGTGAGCCAACTTCCTTATATTTTGAGCTTATAAATAGAAAGAGAAGCCCAAACTAGTGTTCAGACAAAAATCAAACTTGTCCATTTTCGATAGTTTAGAATCAAGAGAGAGAGAGAGAGAGAGAGAGAGAGAGAGAGAGAGAGAGAGAGAGAGAAAATGGGGGCTTTAGATCATCTCTCTAACATGTTTGATTGTTCAAGTGGCAGCAGTCACAAGCTCAAGAAACGCAAACAGTTGCAGGTATGTAATCGGTCTAATTATTCTTTCTTTCATTTTTTTGCTGAACAAATGTAATTTAAACTCATTTCTTTATGCCCACTTGCTTAAAATTGGTCTTAATGTTAGATTCTTTAGTGATTTATTTAAGGATTTTTAGTTATTATTATTAATTTTTTGGACTTTACTTTGGATCTGGGCATCTGGGTTAGATCTGTTTCGAGGTAGTATATTCTGATACTCGGTTTTATTCAAAGAAAATTGAAGGGTTGGTTGAAGGTACAAATTTTAATGCGCATGGTACAAATATTTAAGGCAGTACTTGTTCTGACATTTCTTTAACTGGCCGGACAGAACTAACTAGTCTGATGCAGCCGGTGTACTATCGGCAAGAACGGGACAGGCATTTGGTGGGGCAGGGGAAGGAGGGGCTGCGTGCTTAAATGACCATTTAGCCCTATATTTTTCCTTTTTTTTTTGCCTAGAATCAATAAAAAGAATATCCTTTTTTTGTAAGTACCTTTAAGAAAGAGATTCTTAAAACTTTAATCTTGAATCAAGTTGAAATGTGTTCAAGGATTAGTGTTGTAACAAGGAATGCTTGTGTCCATATGCGCTACCTTTTGGGTATGCAGAAATCAACTTGTAAATGGGGATGGTATGGGGATTTCGGCTGATTCTGCTGGCGTTTAGGTTCAGGTTAGGAGCGTGATATGTTGTGATTTTTGATGGAATGATATTCTGTGGTAAGTAAAGTGAAAAAATAGGAGATAAACAGAAAGAAAACAACGTGATGCATCAAAAATCAAAATTATATACTATCATACGACTTTGCATTCGTTACTCAACCTAAAAATAAATATTTTTAGGGAGGAACTTTTGTATCTATGTTTCTGACTGATTGTTGCCTCACCCAAACTTAGGTAAATTGTGTCATCACAATTGCAACCAACGTTTGTTACATATCCTTTTTAATTTGACCCAAAAGAGATCAGATATTTTGCTACAACTCACAATCCTAAGAGTGGTTGTCCTAAAATATGTGGATATCATGAGAGGAATTCTTTTTTTGGGGTCCTTATTGGTCATTTCCTTTGAGCAATGATAAAGACCTTTAAACCTACCAAAGAGAATTTTACTTTTTTGGTGCTATTCTTGATGGTGTCTATACCCCACAGTTTGGTTGTATTCTCTTTTAGAGTGTACACTTAAATCTTTATACTCAAATTAGTCAAGCCTATCTTGATGACTCCTTATTCTCACAACCCATATCAGTGTCATTTTCACTAAGTTTTCCGTTTAATTGTCTCCTACCTTTGTAAACATCTTTTCATCTCAAAATCCACATGATGTGATCTCTTCGGATATGTATTATTCCGACCCGAAGACAACGTTTAGTGCAAGCTTTGGTGCAAAAACATACCAACCAAACAAAGACTCAATTGCTTTTTGTTTAAAACCATTACTCCCTCCGTCTCATTTTACATGTCCAGTATTACGTTTAGGGAAGTTACAAAAAAATTGTCCACTTTCCTTTTCTGGTATAGAAAGGATGAATTGTGTCCAACATCCACCCCTATATAATTTCTGCCCAAACATTTTGATTTGCATTAATCTTTATGTAAATAGTAACAACACTTTTAAAATGAAACAGAAGAAATATTTTTTGTACCGGTGTTCTCTCACCCCCAAACGAACTCTAATTGTTGAAAATTGAGATACTAATGTCATATGCTGAGCTCGAAACACAAGTTGTTGATCAAAGAAAAGCAAATACTAGAAAGAATTTGTAAAATCAAGGATTCTCTTACCTTCATCTTTGAATCAGGGTAGGACACCATACTAGAGTATTTAGACATTGCATCAGAAAATCAAATTGGAAGTAGAGTTAAGAAGCTATGGGAGTCAAAAGTCAATAGACATTTTAATCAAATAATTTGCAGAACAGCACTGTGGGGTTGTACAATACAAACTGAACTGCTGTGTGGTTGTATCCGGTTGAAAATTTAGCTGACATAGCATAGGTCATAAAGTTCAGATTTTTAGGTCAATGGAAACAGGGTTTGATTTTTTGAGGTGACTGTTCTATTTGTAACATTGTCATAGGTAAATTGTGGTGCTGGTGTATTTGGACATGCAGTTTAAAGTATAATTGTGCTAATAGTACTTTCTATTACTGTCATCTTATATATGTCATTGAAATTTTGCTTGAAACTTTGATAATATGCCGTAATGTCATCTACTCACCAATAATCTAATAGCTTGTGTTTTTGTTGTGCTATTAGACCGTGGAGATAAAAGTGAAGATTGACTGCGAGGGGTGTGAGAGGAAAGTTAGACGGTCTGTAGAAGGAATGAAAGGGGTGACGTCGGTAGACATCGAGCCAAAGCAGCACAAGCTTACTGTCACTGGATACGTTAACCCCGAAAAGGTGGTTGCCCGTGTTGCTCATCGGACAGGTAAGAAGGTCGAGCTATGGCCCTATGTTCCGTATGACATGGTGGCTCACCCTTATGCTCAGGGCGTGTACGATAAGAAGGCCCCGGCTGGGTATGTGAGGAACACTGAGATCGACCCGCATTATCATCAGCTCGGACGAGCAAGCTCCACAGAGGTTAGGTACACCACTGCTTTTAGTGACGAAAACCCTGCGGCATGTGCCATTATGTGATTCTATGACATATAGTACGATGGTGCAAAATATACTGTGTGTTCAGCTCCATTGCTAGGTAAACAAACACAAGTTATAGGTCCGCAGCAAATGGCGCAAACTAGCTTGTACTCTTTATAGTTCCATTTGCACCATGCACGTGCTAGTATTATTTTGCTTGTAGATTGTTGATTTTATGAGGTAGACTCTTGAGGAGTAATATTGTTTTGCATGTAGATTATTTATTTTAAGAAATCCTTAGCTTTATATATGTTTTCGTTTAGAGCCAGGTGATTCATGTTTTGATATCTGGTAGTATTGTATTTGTAAGGTTACAGATTGCAAAATCATGTTTTAAGTATGAGTGAGATATGAATGATGAGCCAGATGAGGTTAATTTGGTTGGTTCTATCTTTTAGCAAATTTGATTATGGATTTTAGTGGGGTAAATCAAATGGGCTAAAAATGCCAATGGAAACGACCCCATTTTGATATTTTAAAAAAAAAAACAAAAAATCCATCGTGCCTTTGAGTGTTGCTTCACAAGAAGGGCTACAACAAAATTGCTTGAAGCGAAGAAAATTATTTATGATTTGTGCCGGGACTGGAGTTTAGGTTGAGTGGAGACGGTGGCAGGAGAGAATACAATTGAAGAAATCATAATATATGCACTCTCTAGCATAATGCTGAAGCAGCCAAAGAAGGGTAATATACGAATGCTCGTGTCCAAATCACGGAACCTGGGTGGTTTTTTGATGCATAGAAGTATTTTTGTTGGAACGTCGATACAGAAATCAACTAGAAAATGGGGGAAGGGTATGGTGATTGCAGGCTGTTTTCTGCTGACAATTGTGTAGTCTATACCGCAAATTTGTTTGTATTCTCTTTTAGAGTGGAAAAACTCACCACTCTCTGTATTCAAACCCTGTCTTGATGACTGGCTCCTTATTCTCACAACCCATTTCGTCGAAGAAGAGCCTGCTTTACTTGCCAAGTTCCCCAACCGCTTGCTTCTGCATCTGCAGTCTCTATACAAGGTACATTGGCTTTTGTTACCTGCTGCTGCACTGCATAAGTCTCGTCACTGTCTTGGAATGTATAGAGTTAGTTGCTCGGCCACCTTCTTGGCCTCCCTGCTGAGCTGATTACGATATATAAACAGTGGGCGGGCGCCAACCATTTACACGACCCGAATTTGTACAGTATATATTTTTAACAACCCGTTCTGCTTCTTCCAAGAGACGACGAGCCACAAATCCACAGTATAAGGTTCCCCTTGGTTGCTCAACAAAACCCACAATATTAAGGTTCCCTCTGACCTTGGACACAAACTCAATCTCCTCTCTTATTTCCTTACCATACCTTAATTGACATTGGAGAAATTCAAAGTTCCTCCAATACTGATACAGAGGGGGAACCGGGGAAGATAGCTCTCCATATTTCACTTTCAGGGCGATTTTCACGCTGCATATACGAGTTCGATGCAAAAGAAAAATCAAACCAAACCGAAAGAAATAACCCAAGAATTCAAGAAAGAAATTTGCAGGAAACAGTTTTTCACGTTGGGGTCAGCCTGGCAATTTATTGGTAGATCCTATAATTTGGAATATCATCTGCTACGTACCCCCGTGCCACAAATTGTGCATTATTTTTCACATATTTAAACTAATTCAATTCACAATGACTGACTAGACTACTACATGATGGAGCAATACGTACAGAGACATGAGAGTTTAATAACAGACATTAGAGAATTTACGGAATTCCAACTCAATTGACGCATTGATACTCATATTATTGGTTTGTTGTATGTTTAGTAACAAGTGCGTGGGGCTAAATATATTTTTTTGTTTTGTTGCTCATTGGTATCAAGGACTATGTCCTTACTAATCTGAATTTTCTGCATACGGTGAGATTCGAACTCGAGACCTCCCTTAAGCGAATCCAAACTTGGACCAAGCCCCGTTGGTGCGTGGGGTAAATAATAAATATTACTCCTACTACTCACATCAAAGAAATATCCAACGCTCATTATTTTGCACCTGCGTACGCCTTGTTTTTATCTTCATTAATCGTTCCTTCACTTTACCAGAAAGGTTTGATATTACAGCTTCACTGTCGACAAGCACCCTCGCCTCATCGAAATCTTTATAGGTTATAGAGTATTTCTTTTCAAATTCCGTCGCCTGGAACCACATCTCATAATCGTCAGCGTACCTCTGCCCAGCATCATCAGCCATAAATACATCAGGAACTAGAATCCGCTTAGAATCGTCGGTAAGAAATTGATAGGCTGCATAACTACTTTGAGTATTCTTCACCTGCGTGGCGATATCAGATACTATTGCTCGACAATTGTCAAAGAGCCCTTTGGCGATGGAATTTGATCCTGCTTTAGTAGCCCAGTCGTCCCCAATGCGCTCCCTGAATACATTCCATGGTCCACCGTTAAGGTACGATACATGGATGTTCTTGTCAGATCCCATCTTAATACATATATCTTCTTCTGTTGATGTCACCACCATCTTGCAATTTTTTCCCAAAGGAATTCCAGCATTTCGCCAAGAAAAATCTTCACGAACATCGTTCAATATAACAAGAACCTTGGTGCCCTTACTGCCTAAACTTTTCTCAATACTATCTTTAAGTGCCGTCCCCTGCTCAAATTTCAATCCCAACTTATGTGCAAGTTCACGTTGAATAACCCCCAAAGGATTAGAATTCACTTCGAGCATGAAAACCTCATACAAATGATCTTGATTTTCTAATGTTTTCCTGTCTGCATCGAGCGCCTGATCCACTGCCTTGCCAATCTCAACTATGCCGTATACCCCGATCATGATGTTCTCACCAAGAGCTTCAAGGATTGGTTTTGCATCTAACATCTCTATAGAAGTTACACTAGCTAGAGCTGCTTGAATTGCCATGGTCTCTTTACCGTCTAGGAATTCATCAATATCCTTGGTCAACTTCTCGGCCTGCAAACATAGCCGATAACGAGCTATAAACTTTGCGGACCAACCATCAGCATAGTATAAACGTTCAACAACCCACCGAGCGGCTCCCAAGACAACGTACAAACTTTCCAAATAACGGTCTCTCTCATAAATACTAAGGTTTCCTCTGCGCAGACCCCCGTACTCCACCTCCTTCTTTATTTCAAGAGCATCCCTTATCTGACATTTGAGAAGTTCAAAGTTCCTCTCGTAACGAATAATGTACATGGGAAAATGTATCACCACCGCCAGAAAATGCAGGAGTCCCTTCATCACCTTCTTTGCACCGATGATCACGGATGGAGCCATCACAATCGCGGGGAAATTTGACTCCCTCTCTTCTTTTTTCTTTTTCTTTGCTTCCCTTTTTTTTTTTTGGGGGGGGGGGGGGGAGGGGTGGTTGGGGAGAGAGGGTGTCACTCTGCATTTACAAGAGTATATGTGCACATTGCACAACAAAATCAAACCAAAGCCAAAATAATATTAGCCCAAGAATTAGTTCTACATATAAAAAAAAAGAATTGCAGAAACAGTTTTACACTTTGGCTAGGGTGAGGCCTTTCGGCGATGAAGATCCAATAATGGTTGAAATACTGAAGAATATGTATATATGTAAATATATAGATTTAGTTCATTGCAGATCATTTTTTCTTACAAATCGTGAGAATCAGTAATATCTTAGTAGGGTATTATTGTATGTTAGTTTTATCTGTATTTTGCCAAAAAAAAAAAACCGACAATATTTTTTTTAAGAAATTAATCTAAGTTGCGACAAAAATATAGTAAGATACAATAATGTTCGTAAATATACAACAAAATAATTATGATACGATAAATAAACGAAGATACAACAAAATTGTAATAATATACATCATAATCTTACTAAAATGCCAAAAAAAAAAATACAAAAATTAACGAAGATATGACAAAAATATACTAAATACAACATGTTCGCACGTTTGTATGACACATATATATATAAAGGCGTGCTAGATATAGTGCCGGTTATCAACTGAAATCAACCGCATGCATCACGAACTTGTACCTTATCGATTTTCGATTGATAACCGACGGTATATTTAGCATTTTTGATATATATATATATATAAAGAAAAATTAATGAGAATTGTAAAAACATTATCATTTACTACTACTGAAAATAATTAATACGGCTGGTTCAACCATGTTTAAAACAATATATCAAAAAGACGGGATGAAAAGCCGCTGACCTGATCCAAAACAATGTAAAGGTGTTGCTGCAGTTCCTCTCGGCCGGGAGCTGCAGAGTTTGAAAAATTAAGAAAGAGAAAGTGGACTTTTGGCAAATACGTCTTCCCCTTTTATAACCTACGATAATGAACGTCGGGTGTTTTTCGGTGGATTGGTCGGTATAGGTAGCATGATTCTATAACCAATACAGAAGTTAGTCAGCAGCAGTAGCACCACTACCCACCAGCTAAAGCCAGGCTGGGTTTCATTAGAATATTGCTTAAGTGAGTGAATGTGTGCAAAATAATAATGTTAGTTATTAATAAATGTGTATAAAAGATGTATTAAATTTTTATCATTTTACAACACGGCATTAATAATATGATATATTACTCAAAATGCCCCAAGAATCCCCCGGTCTCTCCCTCTTCTTCCCTCCTCCCATCTCTCTCTACTCCTCCCGTCTCTTTCTCTCTCCGATCATCATTTTTGGCACTCATGATCGATCTCTATTTATCTATTCATTCAAGTCGTTGCAAACATGGCGTCTCCGCCGTCCCTGCAACTGGTGAGTCGATCGACCCCTACCATAAACTCTTCCTTGTTCTACTTTCTCACTTCTGCAAACTTTGTTAGGACTGTTGTGGGTTTTGTTGGTATTATAAGAGAGGGAGAATGAGTCACCTAAAATAATAAAAGGTGTGTTTGAATAGTTGATTTTTAGGATAATTTTTTTTTTTGTTTTGTTTTGATTTTTATTTTTGGTGGAAACTTAAAGGGACAACTTCATAAATGGTCTCTCAAAGTTTTCGATTTCTGCAGATAGTCCCTCGACTTCGGACGTGGCCAATTTTGGTCCAAATTTGAAAAAAAAGGGCCGATTTTGGTCCCTGCAATCAATTCACCGTCAATTGGGCGTTTATAGAGGGCAATTTAGGAAATTAACTTGTATAACTAATTAAGGGTAAAAAAGATCATTTGCATTCATCTTTCTTCTTCCTTATACTGAGAATGTATTTAAGTTGAAAATGCTCTTCTTTTAGTTCTCCCTTGATTGTTAAAAGAAATGAAAAATGAAATCATTTTACATATATTATATATTTTCACCAATCTCGGTTCAAACCATGTCTTTT
>JAOWAN010000051.1:55726-68780 GCA_028566635.1 Lobelia cardinalis | reverse complement strand
AAGCTTTAAGCCCCTTACATAAGCAATTATTCAATGTAATACAATGAGAAAATATTACAAGAAAAATCGTAATCAAATCTAATGTCAACTTTACAGTTTGATAAACAGTTCTATTTTAATGAACTACTTCTGGAGAACATTGTGTAGGAAGGTATAAATTTCCGATCATTTCTCGAAATTATGCATCGGCCGACTCTTGGTCAAACACAATCACAAAGTGATATAATGGTATAATGTCTCACTTAAAAGTGAGTAAAGCTAGTAAATAATGGATTATGTCTTACTCAGTTCGGGAGAAACTTTAAGTTTCTTCTTAAATTTGAACTACGGGTTCATAGGTGTATGAGCTTTCAGCTTCTAATATACAAGTATGAGTTTTAATCTCGAATACACATGTATGAGCATTCATCTCTAATACATGGTATGAGCATTAAGCTCTAATATACAGGTGAACAATTGGTTCACATATAAACATATAGCATGAATATTGATCGCATTAAAATCATGGGGTTTAAATACATATATAGCAAATTCAATACTATAATATTTTATGCGTAATCAATAATTAAAAAGAATCAAATGCTACATGGATATAATATGGGTAATCAACCAATCATGCGAGAATAAAATCCATACTATAGTATATGAAAGTAAACTAAAAGGGCTTTAAAAATGCCCATTCATTCACTTTTAATAATTGACATCTTGAGAGTCTTTGAAGACTTTAATATTTAAATGTTACAATTAGAAGAGTTAATTAGATTAAAGGTATAGATGGTCTCTAAATTAGTACATTTTACTATACATATAAACTTAAACCATAGATTAATACACTAGAACTAAACCACTAATCTAAAAAACTTTAGACTAAAGCCTTCTTCCAATTGAAATGGGAGGCGAACGGTTTTTTTTAGATGTTTATAACCACACGTAGCCTAAGTCTGACCCCCTCCCTAAAATCTCAACCATATGAGCAGTCACAGAGCCTTTCGAGTGATCAATTATCAATACAAAATGTCTCTTGATCTCTTAATTCATTTTTTTACTGAAAACCTGATCAATTATCAATATACAATGCTCCTCTTCATTTTCTTAAGAAATGAGGCTTATTTTTGGGATAAGAACTGCTGGAATGAATCACAAACCAAAAAGAGCCATCAAGGTTAGTTTCTTCACTGATCCATCATTTCTTTAAGAAGAGAATTTTCCTTTTCCTTTTCATAATTAATTAACGGCCCACACTTCTGTCGAGGTTTAATCTCTCTCTTTATCTCTCTCTCAAATTTGTTACTGTAAGCACTTTTATGTTCATATATACCTCATTTTATTTTCTCTCTTTTTGTTGTAATGTGTTTCTTTTTGATGGAGGGGGTGGGGGGGGGATATGGATTTTTTTGAGCTCCTGCTCCGAGTATGTTTGCAATCACAGCTGTAAAATTTTCTTTCCTTTTATTACTTTCTGTTATTGTAATAAGAATGTTTGTGTACACAAATGTTGCTAATTAATACCATTTGTATTTTTATCAAAGCCATTGGAAAGGTTGTCAGAAAGTTACATAACCAGCCAAGAATATTTGCAAAATTATATCGAGCGCCTAGGCACTCCTAGTAAGGAGTGTACATAATGTATATAGAGGTTATAAATTATATACATAATAAATACATAATGCACATAAATTATGTTATATATATTATTTATAACCTCTATGTACATTATGGGCACATCTTGCTAGGAGTGCCTAGACGCTCCATATAAAAACTGAAGAATATTTTCTAAGATTGGCAAAAAAAATAAAGCCCCCATCTAATTGGAAAAACACGAGAATTAAGAATACTTCTACAAATTACCGTGAGTGCTTTCAAGTGCCGAAAAGGATCCTTTCAGAAACATTAAAACATATCAATTACAAAAGTTAGTGATATTCATCAATGATAAATGTTTAATTAGGTTATGCAGAGTTAATAGGTATAGAACTTTAATTGAAATAATTATGAAATTAAGATATACTGTATAATTTTAATTGTAATAATTATGAAATTGTTAAACCTAATAACCCCCTCCCCAGCAAAACTGTTTATGTCTCATTTTCAGTAAATTCGATTCCATAAATTCAACGCTATTAAAAGACAACTAATCAGCAATTATTACACTTAATTAAAAATTCATGCCAAACCAATTTGCCTCTCTTTTTCTTTCTAAACTTTTCAACTATTATTATATGAATTCAAGTACTAAATATATATATATATATATATATATATATAAATCAATGAATTCATCAATTGCAATAACAAAATCATTAATTTCGTGTATGATCTATGGATGTAAATAAAATATATTTTAAAATTAATTTATTAATTATTCCAATGACTAAAGTCTAACATATAATTTATTTATTTTATAGATATTAATTGAAAATATATTACTAAATCACATATTCTTAATTTAGTTTTACAAAAGATCTTCACACCCCGTGCAAAGCACGGTTATTTGGCTAGTATCACATAATTCTCAAACAAGTTTAAATAAACCTCATAAAATAATAAGCTTGCAATTAAATTTAATGTCTACCATTAAATAATAAGGGAGAACGTATCTCAAGCGTTATTTATTTTGTTGAATTTCAAATAATAATAGCCCATATATAAGAAATAATTTGAGTTTTTAAAATAAAGCTCAATTTGACTAAAATAATTTTCAATTAAACTCGCAACAATTAAATTAATAGACTTAATTTAATGGCAAGATTTAAATAGTCAAGAAAAATAAATTCCGACAATTACCAAAAATTAATTGAAAATATAATAATTTAATTGATTCAAAACAATTTTTAAAATGTGGCAAAAAAAAAAAATTAACTGTTTAAAAAAATGGCCAAAATATTTTTATCTATTTTAAAGAGAATAGAGTTGCCCTTTTTTTTAAGCCCTATTAAAGGAACAACCCATGATTAAAGAAAATGAGGCCCTGTTCAGATTTGGGCGGCCTAATCCAGTCCATAAACAATAAAGGTGGCCCTTAAAAGAAGGAAATTTCATGATTGGCGCAACCCAAAAAAATGACCCAAGTCAGGCGCAAGCAGCCAATGAGGCACAAGGCCCAGGCGCTTAAGAGGCCGAAAGGGGCGCGGCCCAAGGGCATTTGGGCGGCCCAGAAGGGCGCTGTCTTGCAGGAGCGGCCCAGCATTGATGGACGGATTGGACGCGCGGGCAGAACGGCCCAGTTTGTAAAGCGAGCGGCCCGAAGCGCATGGGAGCGCGATTAGCACGCGGTTCGTGGTCAGGCGGGTCGGGCAGGCGAGCGGGCAGGGTTTCTGCAAAACGGGTAAGGATGAACCCAGAAACCTTGATAGAGTCCGCCGCCGGGTCAAATAGAGGCGGTCGGTTTTCCGACCATATTTTCCTCTCCCGGCCACCGTTGATCGTAAACTTTATACCGATGAGATCGGTTTTTCAAGCCCAACAAAATCCACAAGGTATCAGACATTAAAACGACCGGATCTGAAGGGATTTTAGAGATCCGTTCACGGTATTGGGCCCGTTTCGACCGCCGGTCGGGTTATTCAATGCCGGCAGCTCATTCGACGATCAACGGCAGTGATTCTTACGTCGGTCTGCTCGAATTTTGGTGGGGATTAAAATCTCTAGGTCAATTTCATTGATTTTAAAGCGAATCTCTTGATTTTGATTCTCAATTTGGAGACATGTTTAATGAATTTCATAACAAACAATTTATGCACATATATTGGGCAATAAATTGAGATTCATGAACGATAGTTTGACCAAATGTTGAGGGTTGACTGAACTCTCAATATTTTTTTCAAACAATTTGTCGAAAAATTTGAACGAAAATTGGTCGAAACAAATTTCGTATATAATGAAATTCATGGATTCATAATAGAATTCACCTTGAATAATCTCATCTACCAAATTAAATTGGCCTTGATAATTTTTCATAATCAATCCAACAAATAGAGCAATTCGTACTGATAACGTGTTGTGAATAAATTAATGTTAGATTGATGAACAAACAGTTAGAATAATCGTAAGGAGAAATAACGTGCAATAAAAATACAAAGAGTTTAGGGGAGAGAGTGGAGCCGTATTTTTATTAATCTGATGGAGAAATTTCTATCAATAAATAGAGAGTCATAGGGTTACAAGTTACATAATAAATCCTAAACTATGGGAGTCATCCATCTTAATATGTTTATAATATAATTATATTTTTACTTTTTTAAGGAAGGTAACACTCATTGCTGGGTAACGGCCCAATAAAACTGGATCCTTGAACTGAATTATTATTTACCGTCCTTAAATTTTTTTATATCATTTATATTTTTTTTCTAAAATATCTTTATTATTTATAGCTCCTAATTTTTCATTCCTGCTTTATTATTATATACTCACTCTAAAGTTAAAAATCGTAACTTTTCGTTCAAAATAACAATTAATTATATAATTACGAGATTATGAACAATAATTAGCATCTCATTATTAAAATTAAGATATTAAAATAATTATATAATATGGAATAAAATAAAAAATTTAAGAGCAATAAATAGTAAAAATATTTTTGTCAAAATAAAAAATAATCATAAAAATTTTGGGGCGATAATTAACACCCCACACTTGAACTACAATGATAACTCATTATCGGGCCATTTCATTATACTCGGATCCTAAATGTAAGCCCAACCCACAAACCTAAGCTCCTGCCGGCCTATTTATTCATCCTTCCCAACTCCAAAAAATTTCTGTCTTCACCTTTTGGCGGGAAAAATAGCGCGAGAGAGAGAGAGAAATCAGAAAGAGAGAGAGAGAGAGAGAGAGAGAGAGAGAGAGAGAGAGAGAAATCAGAAATGAAAGACGAGGAAGGATCTCCCGGCGGCGGTGACGCCGAAGAGTATCAGCTGGAGGAGGAATTCTCCGTGTGGAAGAAGAACACGCCGTTCCTCTACGACCTAATCGTATCTCACGCGCTGGAGTGGCCGTCTTTAACCGTCCACTGGCTTCCCTCAGCTCCGATTCCGTACGCCGACGACGACGAGTCATTCGCCGTACACAAGTTGATTCTCGGGACCCATACCTCCGACGAAAACCCTAACTTCCTTCTCGTCGCCGACGCGCACCTTCCCCGCACTGCTCTCCAAACCAGGCTCGATAATCCCCTCATTCCAAAGGTCAAAATCAATTTCTTCACACAAATACACAGTGACACACATAGGAAAGCTCAAACTCACTACTGAAGAAAAATCACAGACTTGTGTCCTTTTTACTTGTGCCTACGAACTGTTTGACAAAATTAATGTACTCCCTTTGTAGCGGAACGAATGTCCTATTTTTTATTTTTTTTTGGTCAACTTAATTATACTTTGGGCAGTACTTTTATGAGAATTGACTTGATATTGCGAAGTTACAAAAACTTTCTAGTGGAAGTGAAATGATAATTTTTTTAATTATAAAAGTTTAATGATTTTATTGCGATGAATAATTGATATTAGTTCATTTTTGCATTTCATTAAGAACTTGTGGTATATGGTACCTGTAGATTTTGTTTATGAAGGTTATCACTTGTCGATTTATTCTCTGACTGAGTACTTAGATTTGCATAGCATGTTGCTGCCCCAAAAATAATTTGAACCGAAAAAGTAGAGGAGGACCCTTGTAGACATGTGATTTGTGAAAAGAACGTCTATGGAGAGGATTTGCTTGGCATTGGCTGAGGATAACATTGTTCTCAAATTAGTGAATGAAAGCTTTTGATTTTTGTGGATAGGAAATTGGAAAAGGTGGCAAAAGTTAATACTGTGTGCTTCGAATAATTTCCTGAAACTTTCATACCATTCATCTTTCTTAATAAAGTTGGTGAGATAACATTGATGAGACCTACTTCTTGAAACCCGGTATGGTACTTATATCATTACATGGACTTGCGAATGAGTAACAGCAGATTTACACAAGAGATGTTTGGGATAATTGGATTAACAAATTATCCCCACTTCAGCTTTTCTGTTATTGGAAATAGACCTTTTACGGTTTTGGCACAAACTTGGAAATGAATTTTGATAGTATGCATGTTAGGTTGTTGAAAATATAGTACACAAGCCAATTGGTACAAACTACAATGTGTTAGCCATTTTGGTCAATTTTTTGTGATATATTTTGAGAATAGTTATTTGAATGATTACTTTGGCATTTGGTATTGTGAGAATAGTTATTTGAAGATTTACTTAGGCATTGGATAATGGCTAACTGTTTGGCGAAATTATTTGTTGAAGTATTGGTTTTATGTCGGATAGATCAATAATGGAGGTTATCCACCGATTAAGGAGATTGATGGAACACTATTGGGAAGGGAAAAATGGTCAAACACATGATCTTTATTGACTTAGAGAAGGCATAAGATAGAGTCCCTAGGGAGCTCAATTGGTTGATCCTAGAATAAAAAGGAGTTTAAATGAGATATATTGAGGTTATTAAATATTTATATGATGGGGCATCGATGTTACTTAGAACCATGGGCAGGAGAGACATACAAGTGTCCAAACACTATAGAAATACATCAATGATCGGCTTTAAGCCCTTATCTTTTTACATTGGTAATGGATTGACTAATTAGACATCTTAAAGATGATATATCTTGGTGCATGCTATTTGCCGATGACTTTATCCTTATCGATGAAACAAAAGATGGGGTAAATGATAAGTTAGAAAAATGAAGAGTAGCTTAGAAGTCAAAGGGTTTAAAATAAATAGGAGCAAACAGAATATATGACTTGCAACTGTTGTTCTAAGAGGAGTATTAGTGAAATGAAAGTTAAATTAGATGGGAGAAGAAATACCTCAAAAGAAAATATTCAAGTACCTATGATCAATCATTAATCAAAATGGAGAGATTGGAGAGAATGTCAACCATAGAATAAAATCGGGTTGAATGAAATGGAAGAGTGCATTTGGAGTGATATGTGATTGGCGTATACGAGAAGCTATAAAGAAAATTTATAGGACAACTTTTAGGTTTGCGTTATTGTACGAAAGTGAGGATTGAGCTTGTAGGAATGAATATGCTAACAAGGTGAGTATAGCGAAAATGCGAATGCTTAGATGGATGTGCGGTAAAACTAAATAAAGTTAGGATTCATAATGGACAAATACGAGCAACGATAAAAGTAGCTCTTATAGCAGAGAAAATGAGAGCAAACTGCCTAAGATGGCTTGGTCGTGTACATCGTAGGCCCCTTAGTGCTCCAGATAGGAAGTGTGATGATATTACTCTTAATCAAGCTAGGGGTACGCCTAAGATGGTTAGATTATGTAGAGCGTAGGCCCCTTTGTGCTCCGTTTAGCAAGTGTGTTGATGTTTGTCTTAATCAAGCTAAGGGTAGGGGTAGGTCAAAGTTAACATGAACATCAGCAATACAGAAAGATGTGAAAGAGTGTGATGTATATGGTGACTTGACATTGAATCGCGTGGAATGGCGAAAATTGATTCATATAGCCGACCCGAAATGATTGGGACTAAGGCTTTGCTGTTGTTGTTGTACTTGCTGAAGTTATGGGTTTGTATATATGTGTAGTTAACCAATAAGAAGATTTGAGGCCCCATTTATTTTGCTGTAACTATTTGGCAAGAGAGAAGCGTAATACTGATGTACTGAACTCTATTTTTCTTTTGTGTGAACTGTGAGTCTTTTGCTATGATTGCTGTCAAAATTAATCTATGTTGTACTATCTCAAAGTTTTATTTACTATAGTTTTCCTTTATCATGAAAAATGTTTTTTTGTCAAATATCTTACACCGTAATTGGCAAGTTTATATTTTATTAAATTGCCGAATGCAATTGGTAGGTTGTTTATTGTTTTTGACTCGTGTACAGGTAGAGATAACTCAGAAGATATATGTCGATGGGGAGGTGAATAGGGCACGGTGTATGTTGCAAAAGCCATCCCTCATTGCAGCAAAGACCAGTAGTTCTGATGTCTATGTATTTGACTGTGCAAAACAGCCTTCAAATCACGAAGAAGGGTCCTGTGCACCTGATGTGAAATTGAGGGGTCATGATAAAGAAGGGTATGGGCTTTCGTGGAGCCCTTTTAAAGAAGGCTACCTCTTGAGTGGTTCTAATGATTGTAAAGTTTGTTTGTGGGATGTGTCTGCATTGCCGCAAAATAATGTGCTTGATGCATTATACTCTTACAAGGTAGTATTGCTGAACTATGTTCTTTGCTTATTTCTCATTTAGCTGTTTTAGCCCTCGCATCAGGTTGTTAACCATTAGAAATAAAGTTTTGTTTCAGGAACATGAAAGTGTAGTTGAAGATGTATCATGGCATTCGAAGAATGAAAATCTATTTGGATCGGCTGGGGACGATTGCAGGCTAATTATTTGGGACTTGCGCACTAATAAACCTCAACAAGCCGTTGTAGTTCACGAGAAAGAGGTGAATTAAATCCTGAAACCGTATTATCTTAATTATTCTTTTCTAAATAGTACATATTCTTTTGTTTTGACTTAATTCCTCTTTTAACCATGAATGCTGTGGACTATCCAAATTAATTGAAGTTTTCTGTTCATTCCCTGTTCTGAATAGTTCTTAACCATTTTCCCCTTTGCTTGTCAATTTGTAACACTGATGTAGATGTTATTGATGTTTATTCCCCGTGTGACTTACTTTCATTTAAGTTAGGAAGCTGTTTGGTATGGAGCTTCATACTTTTTTCACTACAGTAAGAAATAACAGTGTGAATTTCTCAGTTAAAGGCTTCTGTGGATGGTGATATAGGTAGTAATGCTGCAAATTTGACTTGCAATGGTGGATATGGAGTTACATGTTTCAGCGTCTCGCTTGCATATACCTGGGATTCATCTTTTTGCCTCATCTGAACAAAACTTTTATATACTGTTTGTTCTTTTGAACTAGGATATTCTTATACTTGGCATGTTTGACTTTGACTGGATTCGTTGACTCAAAAATGTGAATTTTCATGCTTTATTAGTGTATCTGGGAATCACTTGGTTTTCAATGTTATTAATAGTCATGCATATAATTTCTATTCAGCTAGTGCTTTTGAGCCAAGTGCATATATTTTATGATAAATACACAATATTTTACTACATGGAATTCTTTCCTCTTAAAAGAAGGATAACGTGTTTAGAGAATATAGCCATACACGCTAATGAACGAAAGAAAGTGCTAGGTTACATCTTGTGCTTGGTGCTGCAAATGAACTGATCCGCTGAGAATTTGTTTGGGTCTAGCTTGCTGCAATGCTCATTAGAGTCCGGTTGGCTTCAAGTGAACCGAACTCAAGCTATAAAGCTTGTTAAAAAGACGAATAGAACTCAAGCCTAGCTCGGGCTGGGACAAGCTTGTGAACCTTTTTGTTTGTATATATTGTGGGAATAAAATATTAACTTTATACAAAATACAATTTGTTCTTATGAAATTTATTACTCTGTAGTTATTTACTTTGTACTCCATATAATGTATATACTTTTTCAGACTCCATGATACTTAAGTATAAATAATTGGATGTAATACCAAAGATCTATATATTTGAGCTATATCCTAATATGAAAAATTCTAAACTGAAAAAGAACAAGCTTGCAAGAAAGCTTGCTTCATGTAAAAACTCGGCTCTGGTCATTTGGCTAACGAATCAAATTCAATAGTTTCTAAAGGCTCGTTTAATAAACTAATCACACTCAAGCTCACCAAAGTGCCCTTGGCTCCGTTCATTTGCAACCGTATTGCTTTCACTTAGTACTTGCTAGCCCCTCATGTTTAGTAATGTCCTTTGAATCTGATTGTAGATAACTTTAATGCTTTTTTAACATGTTGCTTTATATATAATTCATGAACTTGAGTTCTTGAAACTCATTTTTCTACCATTTGTTGCTATGGTCCTTTATTTTTCTAATAGGAACATCTACGTATCACATGTTCCAGTTCTTAGTTGGTTATTGTTCATTTCTTATAAGGACTTGATTGTGTTATTACTTTTATATCCATGTATCTGGAGCTGCTAGTTAACAAGGAGGTCTAGGTCTACTGGTACCGACTTCGAAGGAAGAAGTCAGGTTTCAAGTGTCAATAGAGTCAATAGTCCTAGCAGAGAAATGTTTGCAATTAAGCTCTACCTCTCAGCATTAGAAGCATTATTCTTGTCCATTAAGCTCCACCAGTGGATCAATGATACTAGTAAAATAATAGTGGTTGGGTTCAAGGAGCTGCTGGATGATATTGATATTAGCATAGGATCTTATTTATACTCGTATTAATAGCACTTCCATATTTATGGACATTAGATAATGCTTTTTTATCTGTTCCTTGCTTTCGCTGATTTGAATTTGACCCTTATGAAGTTGAAAAATGCATTTATCCCAATTACTTGTGCCTGGTATATGATTTTTTTATTTTTTTATTTTTAATTTTGCTCTGGCTAATGTAAGAATAACTAGTGTATGGCATGGTATTTGAAAGAAAAAAAATTTAAAACATCAATATTCTAATTGATTGAAAATTTAAATATCATAATTAAGTTTATAAAATATGAAATATTAAATTTACAAAAGCTTGTAAGTGTAGAAGTTGCTTATATTTTAAAAAAATTTAATTGAATACAAAGGGAACGATGTTTAAAATAACTGGTTGAGATTGAAATTTTTTTAAAGGGTTGAGATTAAAAATTGATTTTAGTGTAGATAGTGTCAAATCAAAAACTGTGAATTGTAATATAGAAAGTCAAGCCTGCTATAACTCTTAGTTACGGCCGACCATGTTAATTTTTCTGTTTTCCCTACTAGAATGTTGATATTAATCGCAATCGGGTTTTTTCATAAGTATGCTGTATGTTGGATTGTGTTATCTACAAGAACTGATGAGCGATACATACTTTGATGTTTTTTTATTTTTTTATTTTTTTTCTGACTCTTTTGGTTCAGAAAGGTTCTACTTTTGTTTTTTAGTTTGTACACTCAATATCCACTTGAAGCATCTCATTTTATGTATTGGTCTTTCCAGTGTCAGATAACTGCTCTATGTAAAGTAAACACAAGTTTGCACTCAAAACTTCTCCCTTCTTGGTTCACTTTCATTTTGTATTTTTGGGTTCTGGGGAAACTACGTCGTGCTCTTCTTATCTCCTTTAAGTGCTTATTCAGTCCCATTAAGAAATATTGTGGTTTGTAATTGACAGTGATTTTATAACTGTTCCAGGTGAATTATCTCTCTTTCAATCCGTTTAACGAGTGGGTTCTCGCTACCGCATCTTCAGATTCTACTGTTGGGTTGTTCGACCTGCGAAAGCTAACTTCGCCGTTGCATGCTCTGGGTAGTCACACGTATGATTTCTGACTTTGGCTTGTATTATCTTCCTGTGATGGTTGTGTATGATGAGTGCAAGTTAAAGAAATGAGATCTGTTGCAATACGTAGTTAATCTTTAAGATAGTTGTCTGAGTGGTCTTCTCTGTTTCCCTCACTTCCATCCTGGTGTATTGTTAAAAATAAATTTCAACTCAAGGACAATAAAAGGGTGAAGTTGTATCACTTAGGAAATGATCTTGTAATGCTACTGTGAAGTTGAAAAATGATAAGAAAAACATTGGTGTAGCTTGATTTTACCCAGATTGCTTATTTTGCTTAAATACCCTAAACAATAATGTTATAGTGGGGACAATAAATTTGAAATTAAAATCTCAGTTTGGAAGGAGAGAACATGGTGGGTACAGGGGCTTTGTGCATCTTTATTCCTCCCTACACACCCAACAGAAGCAACAGAATGTGGCTGGAGGTTGGCAACCAGAGTAGCCTTGCCCCACCTTCCCAAAAGCTCATTCTGTGCATGTTACCAACAGTTTGCATCATATTGTTTGTCAGCTTAACTTTGGGTTCAAATTTTTGATGCATGAATAGAACGAGCGACTTATTTATGGTTTTGACAGGGAGGAGGTATTCCAAGTAGAGTGGGATCCTAACCATGAAACGATTCTTGCTTCTTCAGCCGATGATAGAAGGTTGATGGTTTGGGACTTGAACAGGTACTTTAAACTGACCTTCAAATTCCCTCTTTTCTGAGGCTGCAAATTCTTTGTCTCATATCTCCATGATTTTATATGTTTCCTTATTTCAATTTTGTTGTCTGCAACTCATTGCTTGATTTAGCAATCAAAGCTAGATGAAGCTGTGTAGATATTTCTGGGTTTCTTAATTTTTTCTCTCTCTAGAAAGAAAAAACAAAATGAAGTAGAACATAATAGCAATAAGCTCTCAACTTCTTCACCAGTGAATTCCTACCATTTTTTGTTCATCAAAATATCTTTGGCTACCCAATATCCCTAGTTTTCCCTTGGAAACCGAAGTTCAAATTCGATTTGATTGGTTGGGCTGATCATGTTCATGTCTGCAGGATCGGAGATGAGCAGTTGGAAGAAGCTGAAGACGGTCCTCCCGAGCTTCTCTTTTCTCATGGTGGTCACAAAGCAAAGATATCTGATTTCTCGTGGAATAAGAATGAGCCGTGGGTGATTTCCAGTGTTGCCGAAGACAATACCCTTCAAGTGTGGCAAATGGCAGAAAGTATTTATCACGATGAAGATGACTTGTGAAATGCGGACAATTCATGATGCTGAACATAATTCAGATCAAGCTCTCTCTCATCGCTTTCTTGTATGACTGTTGGTCTTGCTTATCTGTCGGATAAGTTATCAGTGTGTCAAATCTGTTATCTTGACTGGCAAGTGTGGTTTGTGTATGGTATGTAGTTAGTCTTAGACAATATGGGTGTGAATCATGATGGCTTTAGATCTTGATGGGTTCAAACATTTAGTGACAAGAAGCAAATAGTTGCTATGGTTTGAATTGAACGTTAAGAGGTTAGGTTTGGGAGTTGAAACATAAACCAAAGACTTGACAGAAAATGAAGCTAGTTCCACTCCTTATATCTATCTTATAAATTAGGTCGGTGGATCCCACACCAAATGAATAGTATGAATAGTATTTTTAAATGATTGATAAATGATTGGAAAGAGAGTGTTTGAGTGTATTGG
>JAOWAN010000051.1:41082-51685 GCA_028566635.1 Lobelia cardinalis | reverse complement strand
TAAAAATCTATAATTTAAATATAATAGAGCATATTAGAATATATTTATATTTTAAAACATATTTTTAGGCTTTCGTCGCTCGGGCGAGCGCCCGCCTTGCGCCTAGGCTCCAGGCACACCTTTTGCGCCTTGCACATTTAATAACTATGAGTGTACGTACATATGCATGCAAAAAGGTCCCTAGGCTGGACTCCATTAACAAGTGTTCCATCAAGTGGCATACGCTAATCACATGATCAATCATTTGAGGGTATATTTGGAAAATGAAGTTTTTTCAGTCGGCAAACATACAAATGAGTGTGGTAAATAACCATTTCCTAATTAGCCTAGGGTATTGATGCAGTAACATTTAAAGCCACTAGATTCAGTCTCCTTAATTTTGTGCATCACAATTCACAAGATAGGAACATAGCCAAGGAACTCATATCAATCAAAAGGGCCAGTAACTTGGTGCATTCTTGGGAGAAAGGCAAAGAGAAAATAGCAACAGCCGCTTGTTAAACCCTAACCTTCTCCTTATCGCATAGGTGATTTAGTTTCCACCAATTACTGAGATTTGAACCTCTGTTAGTTCCTCTCCCATACCTTCTCCATCCACAGAAGCCCGCATCCCCTTCCAGTTTCTAAACCTTGCTTAGTCACTCTCATGACATTGGTTACATAGATGATAAAGAAGATACCATCAATGGTATTCTCCACCACCTGGAGCAACACAATTCAAAGCAATCCTCCTTGACATCAAAATTGTCATCCTCTACACATTCTTTCACCTCTATGGCTGACCACATCAACGGAACATTCATCTTGGGAAACTCCATCACTGTTGCTGGAATCATCCTATTAGCTATTGGTGTTGCTTGACGAGTAAATGTTAAGGGTTAAATCGGGAATGATTATTCAGGCCCCTGAAAAGATTCGTGTTCAGAATGTTGGTGGTCTGGGCATGCACCAGAAAAGGGGAGCGGAAAATGATGAGGATGAGAGGCAGCGACAAATTATTTTGTTGATGGAGATGGAGCATTGATGGTTAGGAGTTGAGAGGTGGTGCCTTGATACCATAGCCATCATAAGATAGCGGTAGGAGACATATATGAGTTAAGTAATGGAGTGGGCAAGTTAAGTGACAAGCAATTACTAAAACTGTTGCGCCTAGGGACCACTAACATTCAAAATTGCTGAACTATGGTCTCTGTCGTGCATTTTGATCTCGCGGAGGATTCATAAAAAGTTGGACACTTCAGGGACTATTATTGCACTTTACTGTAATCGAGGTAGCAAACATTCCCGAGTAAAAATTATCATAAAGTAAAATTAGGGGTTTAAATGGAAAATTTAACAAGAACACTATAAAGTCCTAACCCACTAATTTTGCATGAAAACTGCTCCTACTGAAGAATCTGAACATATTCTGTGCAACCAACTTCATCAATTACCAAACAACCATAATTAAACCAAAAACTAATAAACATGAAGTTTGATAAGAGTTTCACCTTTTTTCTTATTTCCACCTAAAGTATTGACCACAGGTAGATCATTACCAGCTCCACAACCTTGAAACTCGTTCAATCCTGCATTTTGGTTTCCCAAACATTGCAAATTCTCAAACTCACAATCATTGAAACCTTGGTCCAGCAATGTTGCACCTTCGGCTTCTCTTCCATCTATCCCAGGATGAAGACAATAAGTCTGATCAGTACACTGCATATTACAAGGATTCATCACATAAGCACTGGTCAAGTTAGCATTGGCAATGTTCTGATTAGCAGGCTTCTGATAAGGAAAAGATCCAATTTCCCCATCAATCCTGCCTCTAAAGTCAACAAGCAAACACTTGAGTCTAGCATTCTCTGCCTCTACCCCAGCCATACCCTGCAGCTTCCTCATCAGCTGCTGAACCACAGTTCTCAGTCTAACCACTTCATCCTCTAATGATGCAGCCCGTGCTTTCTTCTTCTCACGATACTTCCGAACCGCTTCTCGGTTACCCAAAGGTCGTTTCTTACTCTTCTTGTCAGACGACTCTGCCGTATCATCGGTCGGGGTCTTATCATCACTCAAAGCAGGTACGATTTTGGTGTGGACATGGAAGCACGTGTGTGTATGAGAGAAATCGGGACCAGGTGGATTGCAAGTGTGGGTGTGAGTACATGCATGTGTATCCTTGAGAATGTCATCAAAAAAGCTATCAATTGAGCCACTACTAGGGAGATCACCTATGTTTGTACCCGAAAACATCTCGTGGGTCGAGAAATCAAGCTCTCCGTCGTCCATTGCAAAAGTAAACACTACAATCTGTCAAAATACTCAGCCAGACATCACACAACTTGAGTAAGACCAAAATCGAAAATTTCTATTTCATCCCATCTTTAGTCTTCAATATTGAAAAGACCCACGAAATTGAAACCCTAAAACAAAAGGATAAGAACATCAGCAAAACCAAACTACTCCAATAAATACATATGAAGTCAATTTTAAAAACAAAAAGAGTAACTTAAAACTGAAGCTTGAAATGCACTATAAATTGAACTAAAGAACACTTATCTTCTATGTTGAAACAGCATGTCTGATGTCTAAGCAATCAGCAAAATTGAACTTTATGAACATCTTTACAATCAATTACGAGCAAAATTGTGACTTAATTTAAGACCCAGATCAATCTTCGCCATGTATATCAACAGTCTCTATTGAATTCAAGAAACTGAAAACCTCTCAAATAATCCAACCAAATAAAGAATCATCCGATTCAGAAGTTAAGACAAACTCTAAACTAATTGAATAATTGAGTTAGACACGAACAGAATTACATAATCATGTCAAGTGGTAAAGCAAAACAAAACTTCAAAGTAAATGCCAATTGAGTACCACCAAATCAAGGTATACGTCTTAGAAAAGGACAACAGGAATTTAAATAAATAAATAACTTTCTACGCATCCAAGTAAACAACCACCTAAAATTGGATTTGAAGAACAAATTTGGAAAAGGAAAAAGAGAGATAAACATACCAGGAGAAGAACCCAGAAAGTTGAAGCAATATATCAAGACAAATCTCTGTGATTGAGCTGTCTAAGAAGAGAGAATATTTGATAATGGAACCCTAGAGAGGGTGAAGAGCCCTATCTAAGGGATTTAATTTCCAGGGGCGGGGGTCAGTTGAAAACCTAGAGAGAGAAAAGGTTAAAGGCTGAAGTCATGTGATGGCGATGGTTAAATGGAGGAAACTGGTCGAAGCAGAGGAGCCATTGATTTCAAATATTCTCTTCTATTCGAGAAAGAAGACTGAGGGCCGCCCGTGGGGGTAGATGATTTTTCATTGAAAAAAAAAAATGTTTATAGATCTAATATTATGGGAGGTAATCTACTAAAAATAATTATAATATTTTAAGAATCTCAGCAATTAATTTTGATTATTGAATTAAAAGAAAAAATATTATTAAACTTAAATTAAGCATCAACATAATTTATTAAATAATAAGAATAGTATTATCATTGCATTAAATGTAAATGTAATTAATTTTTTTAACATCTCTTTTAAAAGTTTATATCTCATGATCTAAAATTTTAAATTAAAATTTGATTTTAAATTCTTATTTAAAATTAAATTTTCTTTCAAAAAAGATTTATGAAGAATATATTTCGATTTTTTTTTAAATCTAACTACAAATCATGAAATAAACGTCATGAACCACAAATTTTAATTTTATAGTTGTGAACCATTAAAATATAACTATAAACCGTGAAATTTCTTTTATAGTGGAAATTTGCACGAACTATTAAATTATAACCGTAGACATATAATTTATTTTATTATAAAATATTACATGAACAACAAAATTGAAATTATGAACCACGAAATTGAAATTATGAACTATGAAATTAATATCATGAACCATGAATAAAATTATGAACCATGAAATTAAACTGTGAACTATGAAATTTATAACTATGAACCATGAAATCAATATTATAAACCATGAAATTTACAACTGTGAACCATGGAATTTATAACTTTGAACCATGAAATCAAAATTGTGAACCATGAAATTTATAATCGTTAACAATGAAAATAAAATTGTGAACCATGAAATTTACAACTGTGAACCAAGAAATTAAACATGTAAACTATGATTTTTTAAACTTTGAATCATGAAATTAAAATCGTGAACTAGGAAACTTACAATTGTCAACCATAAAATTAAAATTATGTAAATCATGAAATTTACAACTGTGAACCATGAAATCAATATCTTGAACTACGAAATTCAATTTTTGTAGTGACAATAACATGAACTAAGTATTTCACAACTATGAACCATGAAATTAATACTGTGAACCATGAAATTTACAACTTTGAACCATGAAATTTACAACTGTGAATCATAAAATTTACAACTGTGAACCAAGAAATTAAACATGTAAACTATGATTTTTTAACTTTGAACCATGAAATTAAAATCGTGAAATAGGAAACTTACAACTGTCAACCATGAAATTAAAATTATGTAAATCATGAAATTTACAACTGTAAACCATGAAATCAATATCTTGAACCACGGAATTTAATTTTTGTAGTGACAATAACATGAACTAAGTATTTCACAACTGTGAACCATGAAATTAATACTGTGAACCATGAAATTTACAACTTTGAACCATGAAATTTACAATTGTGAACCATGAAATTTACAACTGTAAAATTATGAAATCAATATCGTGAACCATGAAATATTCAAATGTGAATCATGAAATTTTCAAGCGTGAACCCCGAAATTAAAATTGTGAACCATGAAATTTATAACTTTAAACCATAAAATTAAACCTGTGAACCATGAAATTTATAATTGTGAACCATGAAATTAAAAAATGTAAACCGTGAAATTTATAACTATGAACTATGAAATTAATATCGTGAACCACGAAATTTAATTTTTGCAATGAAAATAGAATGATTTAAATATGTCACAACTGTTAACCATTTAAATTAAAAATAGATTTCATGGTTCACAATATTAATTTCATGTTTCACTATTATAAAAATAAATTCATGGTTCACAGTATTAATTTTATGGTTCATAATTAAACTAAAAAAATATCTTCGAAATATATTCTTCATTGATCTTGTTTGAAAGAAAATTTAATTTTGAACAAGAATCCATAATTATATTTAAATTTTGAATTATAAATCATGAGATATTTTATTTTAAAGTAAATCACATTATTAGATAAGAGAGGAAAATTGGTATTTATACAAATATTTTTATACTTCTACTTTATCACAAAATTAGCACCGAATGTGATTTTTTTTTAATTTAAGGGTTAATCACATTTTATGCCTTGAAATTTTCGTGAACGTGCCAAAAGTGCCCTCTTATTGCAGAAATTGCGGCTTGAGCCCTAATATTATTTTTTATTGCAAAATAGGTCATTTTGAATGAAAATCGTTAATAAATAAATCTTGCACTTTTTACCCGACGGGGAGGGGGAGGAGGGGAAGTAAGTAAAACCTCCTACCCGCTCCCGTCTCTCCCTCTTCCCCCTCCCGTCTCTCCCCCTTCCTCTGCGCCTTTCACGCCGTTAAGGAGGAGTTGTAGTAGTATTGTTTTGATCAAAATTTGTTCTTCAGTTGAGTCCTTTCGCTACTCTCCTAGCAGTTGCTCCTTTCTTTAGCATTCAGATTTATAGAAAGTTATGGGCTTTGATTTGAAGTGATGGTCGTGATGGTGGTGGTGATGGTGATTTTGGTGATGGTGGTAGCTTCAGAAGTGGTGGTTGTGGCTTCAGGGCGTAAGCATTATTTTTAATTAAAGTAAGATATACTAAAATATTATTTATGATTTAAATATATTTTTACTTTAATTATATTAATTATTTAAAATTAAAATTTAATTATTTTAAAATAATATTTTAGAAAGCATAATATTTATTAAAGTTATTTAAAAAAAAAATTAATTTAGATCCTAAGGTTTACTTTGAGATAAAATGACATAAACGTTCCTCAGTTAGTTATGTACATAATATGTGACTTGTCCATCAATTAGGTTTTAACGAATTCTGTCAAAAAGGAGCAATTTTGGAATGAAAAAAATAACATTAGAGTTCAAATCGCAATTTTCGAAATTGGGGGGGGGGGGAGGGGGCTCTTTTGGTACGCACACAAAAATTTAAAGGCCTAAAATGCGATTAACCCTTAATTTAATCTTAACCATTCAAATACTTAGATCTAAAGGCTTTTAAAGATTTTTAGGTTTTCAATTTATTAGTGATTTTCATTTGATCATCTACCTATAATATATATATATATATATATATATTTTATGTTTGTGTAAAAAATAATTAATTAAATATTTTAAAATAATATAGTATTTATAAAAAATAATTTCCTCCAATAACAGAGCGTGAAAAAATGTGTGTTGAAAAGTGTATGTAATACTTTTACATAATATTAATTCATATAAAAATATTACTAATATATAAAATTAATAAATTAAAAATTATTAATTTTAGTGAAAAATGTGTGAAGTTGTGTATTACGTATAATAGAAAATACGTAAAAGTGTGTGAATGAGAAAAAATGAAAAAAGTGTGTAAAAATTGTATATTATTTATGCGTGAGAGATTATATATGAAAAATATTTATTAAAAAAATACTTTTTCATTTCGACTATTTAATCTTTTGATGTTGCTACTGTCAATTCTATGCATAGTAAAATGTGAGCAAATTATCTACACTATATATAGATTTGTGTGTGTTTAGGTTCATGTCACTCTTTCAACATGAAATAATACGAAAAGAATATCACCAACTACTTAAGCGATATCAAATTCTCGATATATATAACTAGAAAATGTTCACGTCGAAGGAAGAAATTAAAATTAAAATTAATATTTAAAAGCAATTATTTTAAAATTATTAACTTGTTTAGTAATTTAAATAACATAAGATATTTAAAATATAATCCTCTTCTATTCACACCTTCTCTCTAGCTTACATATAATACATAACTCCAACAACATTCATCAGGCGTTCCCATCACCCATACCACAACACACTATACCACAAATACTCTCTCATCGTTAAATTAAAAATTTTGAATAGTTGAGATTAAAATAATTTTACGGTTGGGTCACTTATTTAACTTTTGATTATTTTTTGATATTGATTTATCATCGTAGTTGATTGCGTAATTGATATTTACAATTGATTTTTGTTGATATTATTGAGACCACATTGGGAACAATCACCAATACTTAATAATGATCCTGGGCTACTCCTCTCATTGCCAATTGGTTTTGAGATGGAACCCCAGACTTTAACATGGTATCAGAGCAGGCTCTACACGTGCAGGCCCAACGGCCCACGATGTCCTTACTCAGCGCCACCCAGCAGACAAAAGAGAGTCTGCGTGGTAAGCCGCAAATCCGGCTACACGCGAGGGGGCGTATTGAGACCACATTGGGAACAATCACCAACACTTAATAATGATCCTGGGCTACTCCTCTCATTGCCAATTGGTTTTGAGATGGAACCCCAGACTTTAACAGATATTTCATCATACTTTTTATTTAAATACCCCTATTTATTATTTTAATATTTACATCACATCCCATCAAATTTCATCAAATTCTATATATATTTTTATATTTCATCCAACTTTAACATCACATCACATCAAATTATATACATATATATTTTTTTTATTTGGTGGGTCAGGGCAGGATCCTATCAAGGATATTTTTGTCTTTTGGTTAATGATGTGAGATTTTCTATAATAAATCTACGCGCACACACAAGTAATAAATGATAAGTATGAGTCGAATTACGAGAACGGATGAATCATTTCTCTAAGTACCGGATAATCAAATTCATTTCTAATCTAAGCAAATAGATTATAATGATGGTTGAAAACTAAAATTAATCAATATCGTTAATGGGACTTCAGGGTTATCAATCTTAAAATCCTACTAACAATAGAAAATAAATAAATTGTAAATTGATATTGGAATCAAGGTTGTCAATCTTGATTCTAGGTCACAAAACAAAACGAACGATTTAAATTATAATTAAACTAAGTACGCTAATCTCGGGTTGTCAACACACAATTAACAAGTACTAAACGAAACAAAATCACAATTATAATTCAAGAACCGAGGTTGTCAATCTCGATTCAAGAATGCACAATTGAATCTAATCAAGTAATAACACGCTAGATAACAATTGTCAGATGTAAACTTACGAAAATAAAAGTTGTCAATCTTTGTTGCTTGATAAATTTCAATTGATAATTGTAACTTCTTGCTATGAAGAACACTTGAAATTAAAGCTAAAAATTCGCAAAGAGTATATTCTAAAAGTGCTGGAGAAATAAAATGAGGCAAAAGAGAAACTCTAATGGCTTTCTCTTGCTTAAATATCTAGGAAAATAAAATTTCTAAATTATTTCTAAAATAGAAATACATATTAAATAATTAAAAACTGATTATCTGCTGTGTCTTCTTCATATAGAAATAAAAGTCTCTGGACCGGATTTGAGGTATCCCCATATGAACAGGATTGTAAAATCGACAGTTTTCGAAAACAAAAACGTGCAATGAACGTTGGGGCGCCACGTCACTTTGCTACTTTTTTCTATTTTTGACAGTTTAGCACCTACACTTCCTACTTTTAGCATATTTATATTTAAACCCCTGTAAATATCAAAAACACCAAAAACACATATCAAGTCATAATAAAACGTTCGATACTAACTCATTTAAGCACGAAAAAAGAGTCTTAAATAAATATATAAAATATACTTATCAAACTCTCCCAAACTTAAGTTTTGCTAGTCCTGAGCAAAAACCAAAATAAAGAACGTAAACAAAAATAAGACTCTAAACGAAACGACACTACGAGACTCGACTACACAACTAGACTCAAGATAATAAGACCAATGATCTATGCTTCCAGATCTTCTCAGACATGTCACATGCCAAATATCGTACAAACAACATGACACATACATGTATCATCATCTAACACCGTTGCCATCAAATACTCACCATTAGTGTCACAAAATCAAAAATACATTTGAGAACTATGTAATTGTACATAACACACATAACCAAGCATGAATTCAGCTCTCACAGGATTCACTCAAAATTTGACACTCAAAGTGTTTAGAATTTTCAAAAATCCTCTCAAAGAATCATCAATCGTGCTGTCGTTCATAAGTTTGCTATTAATTAAACGGCATACTATGATGCTATGGAACAGTTGATACAAAGATGACAAAAAGGATTGTAATGTAACGAGAATTGGAATTAGGGTCAAAGAAAGAGAGATAGACAAAGGCTAGGAACAAAAATATGGATCAAGTGAACATGAGATATCACACATAAAGAGATTCAGCAAAAACCCATATGGCAATATGACAAAATGCCAACTAAAAACTCTCACCACATACGATCTCACTTACGGGCAAATATAAAAGTTGCGCCCCTCACAGTTACACCCACTGATCACTACCCCCCTCCCTCCTCCCCAGACCACCACGCCTTTCCCACCTTACTCCTCCACCAACTCTGCACTACCTTACTCTACCTCCTCTAACAACTACCCCCACCGCCACCACCACAACCAAATAATTACCAATCATACCCTCCATACCCCAACCGCCCCTTCCTACTCCCCAACCTTCCCCTTTCCCCCAATTCAATCCTAAACCTCTTACCAATCTCAACCTCAACCTTATTACCCTCAAACGACTTCGAATTACAACCCTAATCCCAACCCTACCCCTAACCTGAGTTACCAGTACAAGGGCGGATATGGATTTCAACTTGGAGAAGGCGGTGCGGTCGACTAGCTCCCCTCCAAGGTGGTGGTGGTTTGGTTTGAGATTGGAAGGATTGGTGGGGTGAATGAAGCCATTTTTGGGGGGGTGGTAAAGAAGTTTTAGAGAGAGAAAGAGAGAGCTTTCTGCAAAGAGTGATAATGGGAGAGGGAGGGAAAGAATAGGAAGGAGTCAGAAATGGGGAGAGAGAGTGAGAAACAGAAGAGTGGGAAGAGAGAGAGAAATAAATGTGTGATATGGTGTGGTTTAATGTATTAAAATATGATGTGATATGTTTGATTTGATGGTGTGATAGTGTTTATAGGTGTAGAGGTATATAGGTGAAAAGTAAAATATGAAAATGAACTTCGTGATCTAAACTTTAATTTTAGCAAACTAAAATATTAAAGAAAACCAACTTGGTGACCTGAACCTTAATAATTTCTTTAGTGCTAGAAACATTAATTAACCTTATTTTGACATCTGCTATCTATATTGAACTAAACCTGAATCATAATTTACTTTTTAATACAATCATTTTCCTGCTATCCAAACAACGAAATTTTTATTTCTTCATGAATTTTCATAACATTCAAACACACATAGTTTTTTTTTAGGGTTAACGGCATTTTAGGTCCTAATGTTTGATCACTTTGGCATTTTGGGCCCTCAGGTTCCAAAGTTGGTGATTTGGGCCCTGATGTTGCAAAGTTGCGGCAAATCAGGCCTTTTTGTACGGAAAACGTCCAAAAATGACGGAACATGGGGGCCCAAAATGCCAAAGTGGTCAAAC
>JAOWAN010000051.1:0-24327 GCA_028566635.1 Lobelia cardinalis | reverse complement strand
TGAACTATTTAGTTTCTTCTTTCCTCTGCCTCGACCAGTTTCCATTCAAACAATTTTTTGATTCTTATATTTCCATAAATAGGCTTCATGTAGGTGATCTAGAGTTGTGAACTAGATCAGTTACAATGAACAAGATTTTCCTTGAGCAATTATTATTGGAAACCATTCCTCCATCTACCACTGTGTGTGAAAATGTTTCTTGCGCATATGCTTTGATGAGGATATGCAACTAAAATGTCCACCAAGTGTACCAAAATCGAACAATGTCCTAACCTTGTAATAAAGGTGTTGATACAACACTGTTCCATTTCTCTCCCAAACATTGATTTTCTTATTTTGGACACAAACAAATGACAAGTCATACGGTAAAACGATCACAAGGAACCTTAAATAGCAAGAGATCCAAAGGCCAAATGGATTTATATCCAGATGCAGTGATGCACATACAAATGCATTCATAACCATAGTTTTTGAAAAAATAGAAAGAAGCATGTAACAGGACACAGAACACATGCAATAAATCCCACAAAAGCATTTGTTTTAGAGTGTAGAAGAAACTAAAATAGCATGGACCACCCAATTAAGCCAATAACAAACTCAACCATTCATTTTCTTTTTTCCAAAAGACATTGCACTGAAGGTATAGTAATTTTATGAATCAGCGAGTGCCAGATGCTCAGATTAAGAAGTTTTACTGCAGTATAGAAACTTACGGCTGCCTCCCAATACTTAGATCAGAAAGAACTCTGGCAAGAGTGTTCACATCACCATGAATTAAACGTCCTGCAACTATACGCCCAAAATGTGGATGGACTCTTAAGCTGCATGATGCATGAAAAATTCCAATTCAGTGATACTTGTGAGCAGCTTTAAGGTATAACTAGGTCAAAGACAACAGCAAATCAGATCTAATCAGTACTGGAAGTACCTTCTCCACAGCTCTTCAGCATACCAGATCTCTACAAAAATATCTAAACCCTGAGCAACAAGCACACGCGCTCTAGAATCGTCCTTAAGCCTACGAACTTTTCTTCTCAACTCATCACCTAATCCAGGACTCCCAGATATTACAACGATTCCTTCAACCTTGCACAGCCAAAGATTAAATGTTCATTAAACTACTTAATAGGTTGCACCCAGAAAAAAGTTCATGATTCATGAACTAGCATATTGTACATCAAAATCTAAATAAAGCTTAATATATGCAATACTTTACCATATCACAGCATCTCAGGGCCATATACAATGTGATCCTTGCCCCCATAGAGTATCCAACAACTGTAACTTTTCCGGGTGTAAGCTGAAGAAACAGCTTGCACAGTATGTCTGCTACTACGTTGATAGATAGACTAGCTGGTTCTTGTGCTGGGTTATCAACAGTCTTATTTTGCATCTTTGAACCCCCATGACCAGGAAGGTCAACTGCAATGCATCTGGCAGATCCTGACAAGGCCTTCATGATAGGGATCCAATCTTCGCCAGTCCCAAGGAAGCCATGAAGAAACACAAGAACATTGGTCTGCATCAACATAGCAATGGCAGAGTTAACACCCAGAAATCAAGCACATTGGTAAACAGCCATATACAGCTTCGAAGGGTATGTAGCTATGAGTGGCATGCAGGAAGGTAGGCAAATATAATGCAAATGCATAACAACCAAACGTGTATAAGAGCAAAATGCTGGAGCCAAAACATTATAACAAGCAACATCTTGCTAATATTCAGGAATATGTGGATATAGAAGAGAAAAAAAACAAAGTTACCGATTGCCACTGTTGCACTTGTTAAGAAACAGTTAATTGTTGACATTTTACTAGGTAAAAGAATCAACACATCTATTTTAATATATTAGTTTTTTATATGAACTCTTTACCCTTCTCACTTTCATGCAAGTAAAACCCGCTATGATGACTTTCATCTTTCCAAATTTGATGTTTATCAGCATTTTTTGTATTCTGTCTAAGGGGTTGTTCATCCATATCAAGTATCCATCATTCCCATTTTTCTTGCCCCCAAAAAATCTTCAATTTCTAATTTACTTCTCCTTCCACATTACCCATCCTGATGCTACATGATAATGAAGTAGGTGGAACAAAGTATCGACCATTGAAGTATTTAAACTACCTAAACTTCGTGAAATCCATAATAAGCCCAAAGGAAGATGTAGTGAAAATCCTTACATTTGACTCTTGTCCAATCTCTTGCACATTGAACGAAAGGGTCAAATCTTCTGTATGAACAGTTAACTGATAATTACGAACTCGATCCCCTGTTAAATTCCGAACAACTGATTTTTGGTTGATCTGAGGGTCGCGCAATAGCTGACCAGCATCAACAACATATGCTTCCACCATGCCACTCCATTCATTACGATGAATGCATATAGATTCAGTGATTACATCTTCTCTGAACCATCTGTAGGTTCCAAGACCATGAGCAACAGGTGATGTTGATTCCTTATTCATTATTTTGCATACATCCGCATTTTGCAAGTCAAGATAACGAGAAAACTGAATATATGCTGATAAACCAAGGCCACTTTCAAATGCAGCACTGACAACAGTAATTTTCCCCTGCTGCTGAGCCCATCTTGCAATCAGTGCCGCGTTTTCAAAGCCGCCAACAACGCTCGGCTTGATAACCTGGGAAAAATTGTGTCATGCCCATAATTATGTGATGTGTATGAACATAAATCATACTTCCGGGGTCAAAATTTTTATGTTTATAAATTATAAGGAAAATTTTCAATTCAAGATGACATCCTTGGGTAAACAGCTTTAATATACTGAGTTTGTAAGATGAAAATCACTACAAGGGAGTACGAAGAAAACCCCGTTGTAGGATATGTTTATCAACCCAAAAAAAGTGGTAGGGAAAGAGTTTACGTACAACAGCAACTACCCCTTTGTGATTGAACCTCGTAAGTGTTTGAAGAGGATTTTCTTGAATATTATCAATTGTTTCATCCAATGCTACAGGTAAGCCACTTTCTTCGCAGAACTTAATTATGTCATTTTCATCCCTAATAGGTTCCTGAAAACAGAAGAGTTAAATGCAGACATACTTTTTGACAGAGGAACTGATGATAATCTTCTAAACACATCCATAAATCATTGGAAAGATCAGTAAGCAGCAGTTAAAACAAACTGATGAAAAGTAAAAAAGACGAACTACCACAGAGTTTCAATAGAGCGAGCAAACACATAGCATGTCTAAAGGGGTCAAACTCAGGGACAAATATTCCAGTTCCGACAGCATTACCTCAATATATTGAAGTCCACAATCTTTTACGTGAAAGCCAAACTGAACAGCTTCTTCGTATAGCCACTTCCTGTTTGCATCAGCACGGAGTTCAATATGGTTCCCAACTTTCTTCCTTATTTCTTGTATGACAGCAGCATCTTCAAGGGGATCTGCCCGACGTGCTACCTATTAGGTATTAAGTTCCAGCAATGATAATTTGCCTAGTCTGAGGCTAGATAATATGCACTAGAGATGATTAACATCCCCATTGACCAAATTGCTAAATGATGCTTTTGTTTAAGAAAGAGTTGAGTAGAATAGTCTAGAAAGAAATTTCATCACCTTTAGCTTAATCGCAGTAAATCCCTCTTCAACGAGAGTAGTTGCAAAATAAGCTAAATCCTCAGGAGTCCCATTAGAGTCAATAAGAGCACAAATTCGAACATTAGATGAACTTCCAGTTACTTCTTTTTGGGCCTGCGGATGGAGTACATTCAACAAACTGGAACCTTTGGCGGCTGCTATAGCACAAAGAATGGACATTTCCAAACCACACCTGACACTAGGAAAGATTGAACCTGGCTATATAGCAAGTGAAAGAAATAGTGTAAGAATAAAATAAATCAGGAATGACAAATTTGAGAAGGTATATTCAGTAACAAGAACTCCTCATTTCCCGTCACCCTCCATGTTTCCTTATGCTGACATTATAATCTCTATGTACTAATGATATCATCATAGCAGAATGAAGGTGCCAGGACCTACCGAGATTCCTAAAGTGGTCTGTATCCAAGAAGAGAATGAACCCTTTAGCAAAGAAAGGGAAACACTAATCATAGCTCCTTTCAGGACATGCATAAGGAACCGAAGTTGGTCTTCCACATCCAGCATGTTTTCTTTGTGGATCTCCATTGGTGCAACCTGTGCGAGAATATTGCTGCATTAGAAACAAGAAGGATCGCACATTTAAGACCAATTCTGCAGGTGCAATTTTTTATTTATTTTTAAGTCTGCAGGCACATGCTTAATGTTTCGTGTGAAAAAAAATTTGATTTCCAGAATTTCTCCTTATTACCAAATGCAAAACATGCCTAGCATAGGATGCTTAAAACATTTCACCTCTCCTCTAGCTTGTCCTGAAGCACAGATAAACATACACAAACTAACCTCCCCATAACCAATACTTCCATCTTCAAGAAACAGAGATAAAACGAAGCCTTCTCTGTAATATGAGTTAGGGTCATAGCTGACAGGAGTTGAGGCCAGTGGGGCGCAGAGCTGAACTCTGACAACAGTTTCACCAAGTTAGAACTTAACATTGTAGCATTTTAAGAATACTAGCTCACTATTAAAATCAATCATATACCCAAAACCACAAAATCACCTATAGTGCGAGAACTTCATCTCGCGTACTTTAAGAAACATAGCACCCGGCAAAAGAGAATCTGAAATTGTGAGCCTTGACAGGGTTGTTAAAGCATAATCGGCCGCTTGACAAGCAAATTTTCTCAAAGTACTGAAAAGAAAGCAAGATGATTTAGCAATACACACGTATCAGACTTCTTGTTTACGCAAAATATAGAAAAAAAAACAAGGACTGAGCTGGATGTAATTGCCTGTGGAAACTTGCATTGGTATCAATGCAACTCTCAACTTCTATGACACAATCGACTTCTTCTTGTTGAGATACAAACAAAGCATCTTGCAGCTCCACTTTTGTCTGGACATGTACATGCTTCAAACTGCACGCGAGTAATGATATCTTTATGCTACTTATAGTAAGTTGACCTGAGCTACTGCAAGGACTTCAAAGACAAGTTGACAGATGCATCTACAATGTTTTCCGAATCACATATTTCATAAATATATAGCGTTTTCATGTATAGTGTTAAAGTCAGGGGTCCATCTCAAAACCATTTGGCTTCAAATTACCCAATGTGGCCACGTGGGTTTAGATTCTCAACACTTCCCTCACCTGTAGCTGGGACTGATGCTTAGAGCGTGGGCTCGATGGTTCAGGTGGCTTAGCACAAGAATGTGGGCCATTCCTAAGTGTGCAAAATATGTGATGACTTAATGTCCACGAGGCTTGTCAACCTACTCGCTCACGCATATTTAAGGATTTAGGTAACTGAGAACGGGTCAATGACTTCATGTATGATAGAGTTTGAGGGGATGGAAATTGTTGCATGTAGTTTGCCTAACTGAGCAACAGTTATCTTTTGGAAGCGGGAAAAAAGCTTGATAACATTAATCAATAAAATGTACTCCCACAGTGATACTTGATGAGTAGCTTGAAAGAATTAAGATTACATCAAAATAGCTACCTTATGCTAGGAGTACTTTCTTACCCGTGTGCCAGACAGAGATTCCTGATACCCACATTGTGAGAAGTGTAGAAGTACTGATCTAACACCCTTTGTTCAGCTCTATCTGCAATAGGAAGTAGACTAAAAATCGCACCACCATGATTGTTTATTACAAGTACAGTCATTTGCTTCCGTGAAGTCCTTCAAAATATGCGAAACAAAACACTATTAGCTCACAGATGAGACACCATGAACTTATTGCATAGAAACCTGAATGAGGAATAACACTTTGAGAATGACATAACTTAATCTGAATGCATGAAGACGTCTATATGCAATAGAGTTAAAAGAATCAATGATCAACTGCTTAAGAAAATCAAAATCAAAATGCATGGAGAAAATATCGGCAAGATACATCAAACCAAGCCAATTTTAATTTATTTTTGATAAGTCAAACCAAGCTATTAAATTTGACCAATATATGTATCTATAGTAAATGTTCATATGCTAGTATGCCACAGTTATTTGGTTGTTAAATATTTGTCTATTTATCTTTTACTTTATTTTGCTTTTAACATTCATTACAGCATAAGAAGGTTGTCAAGTACACATCAAAAGAAACAGAGAATTGACCAGAGTGAATTAATAGCAAATTTGCACTCTTCACAATAAAGCTTTAGTGTGTGTGTGCGTGTGTGTGTGTGTGTGTATATATATATATATATATATATATATGTAGATATAACTTCACTTAAATCCCTTTACATATCCAATAGAAAGCAATGCCGAAAAGAAAGAAAAAAAAAAAAAAAACTTTTACGCAGAAAGGAATTGTGGCCCGCTAAATAAATTATTTATAAAAATTACAAATAATAAATAAAGGTGCCAATATCTGTCAACATCTCAACAAAATTATATTGATTGAATTTTTGTTTGCTGAGGAAACATTTGTCAATCTATGCCCAAGTGGGTGGCTGTGAAACTCACGATGAACAAAAAACTTCATAAGTACGCATCACATCCATTAATACAAATTTGCAACTTGTACCTTTGTTTTAGCAGCGCCAATCCATTCGTGTCGTGCAAAAAAGAAACATCTCCAATCACACAAAGTACCTGGACATAATAAAAGACAAATTGTGGATGCGACATCAGCTCAACGAATACAAAAATAAACAGTGGTAACTGAAGCTAAGTACCCATAAAGTACTGCAAGGATTTTGGTTTTGAGTGGAATTTTCACCAAAATGGTTATCTCCATGTCCTTAACAATAAGAATTCCAAGGGCTGGTGAGAATAAGGTTGTCAAACTATTCGAGCCGTTTGAAGTCTGACTCAAGCTCGAAGCAGCCTGATGTTCAGCTTGAGTCAAGTTCGAATTCGATACTTTGGATCCTTAATTCACAAGTCGTTAGTGTTTGACAAGTTATGTTCACGATCTGCTTGAATTGACTTCGAGGCGATTGTTCAATAAGAAATCGAGTTTTTACTTTTAAATTCGAGCCAATAGAAGCAACAATAAGACTTGAGCTCGAAGGAGCATGATGTTTATCTTGAGTTGAGTTCGAACTCGATACTTTGGATCGTTAATTTCCAAGTCTTTAGTCTTCGACGAGTTCCGTTCGCAATCTGCTTGAACCGACTTCGACTTGCTTGTTTGATAAGATTAAATTTTAATTTTTAGTTTGTTTTTCAACATTATCGTTTATATTGTAGTATACATCTGTATTGTCCAGCACCTTGAACTCGACTCATGCAAGCTCAAACTGAACTCATTTAGGCTCGAAACTGAATTGTTTTTGTTCAAACTCGAGTTGCACTCGAACTCAAGCCGCTCATAACCTAATCACGAACTCAAGTCGATTTCGGACAAGGCCAATGAAGATCGAACTTTAATAAATATTTTTCAAGCTTGAGTTCGAAATGTCAAAAGTCAACTCGACTCAAAAACAGTCCTAGGTGGGAACACATAATAAGAACCAGAAAAGTTAAGATTTGAACCAGAAATAATAAGATGAAATAAGAAGTCCTAACAAAAAGCCAAAACAGGAGTCATGGATCTGAAAATTGCATTAAACGGGAACTCGGAACTGAAGCTAGGTTTTCCAGAATATGCCAGTTGCATTCAAAAAGTCGTAGGAAATTAGACTAGTCAAGTACACCATAAGATTTTCAGTCTAAAGGTAGTTTAATACACACTAGGATAACTAGTGGGTCATTGTTTTTCTAGGAAGTATCTCCTATCTAGTGAGATACACTCCGTCAATATGACGAAGGAAAAATATCTTTAAAACAGCTATCAAACAATTTGCATTATGGCTGGTAATTAGTATCTGTTAATCAAGGAAAGAATGTGCTTCAACTGAGCTTCATGGAAATATAGACATTGATACGGGAAACTGAAAATCAACAACGTTCCAGAAGTACATCACAGAAGACTTCAACTGAGAAAAAGGTGACCTTGAGTTAGTTTGCACACATACAATGTGACGAAAATGGGCACAGTGGAGATTGACTGAAGCTCCCAAACTCGAAGGAAAGAGCAAGAAGAGCATTAACATGGATAGAGATGATCAGAGAAGGAACAACACTTTGTGATTTAACAGAGTTAACCAGATAACATAATAGCAAAATTTATTTACTAGACTTGTACATTTGTATCCCCAAGTGATTGGGATTAAGGCTTCGTTGTTGTAGTTGTACTTGTACATTAGTATCATAAAGGCCAGAGAAGTCAAAATGAAGCACTCTCATGTTCTTTCAGCTAACTCAAATTGCACCTCTCACCAAATAAAACTACCAAGCTTTAAAAGACATCCCATCTTCATCAATTATAAAAACTGCCACAGTCCTCCAGTATCCAATTACCAAAAACTAGATAAAGCAAAGTGAGAAGAAAATGTGCAAACGTCATAAGAGCCATACTTTTCTTGTCCTTTTTTAGCTTACAAATTCTTACACACAGGAACAAAGCAATCAGTGATCTAACAGAATGCAAGAGGAAAAAGTGAGCAGCTATATTCAGGAATTAATCTTCAAAAGCTTCTGGAAAACAAATTTTCAAATACTCACTCGTTTGTTACAACCCATCGCAAATCCAACAGCTGTGCTAGTCAACCCGTCAATACCACTAGCTCCTCTATTCCCCGCTACATGTATCCAGTGGCATGGTATTCCTAAGCTTAACAACGTATCAATACTGCAAGCATATTCTGCATGTTTACCACCATACATATCTGCATCACGTATAGGCATGCTATTTCCTATGAATATTGCAGATCCAGAATCAAGGGCTTCGGGAGTTAAATGAGCAACATAAGGTTCAGTCAAGGAGCATTCTGAATGGATTAGAAATGAGATCTCCCATGCAACCTACATAAGAAAGGAAAGAGAGTTTGCAAAAGAGCATATAGAGAGATGAGAATTTACAAACTAAAGTACAAGCAACCACATACCAACATAATGCATCCTGAAGTTGATAATTTTCATGAAAAGATGAACGACATCACTCAAAATGAAACTGCCTATAATAGAAAATAATTGTTGGAACTCTATTGGTAACCAGGAAGTATATCATGTAATGGTAGTATGAAAAGAAAAGCTCATATATCGTGGCACAACAAATTCATCACTCTGCCTCCCAATTCTAAAGAACAAAATATTATACCATACCAGTATCATTATATGAATATTCATATATGTATACAAGTGTGTATACTTAACCATTGTGAATCACCTTCATAAAGGAGTAATTCAATGACATTTGGACTAATCTTCACATAATGCTGAACTTGTATCATCTACTTCCGGAATTGAACATATGCACCATTGCATTCTTGAAAACATTATTTCAAAATCCCTTGTAAGAACAGAATCATAGTGAAAAATTGAAGTTTCTGGTTTCCTGGTTATTGCAGGTTAGTTTTCCACGCAATTAATGTGGGAGCTTATCACTTTTGACATGCTGTTATCCCCCACGTCCCACATAGGAAAGATGAGGGAAATTAGAGTAACTTATAAGTGTCCCCTACTACCACCTAAAACCAATAACATCCATGGACATTTGGTGGGAAGTCGACCCAGGTGCTCGGTGGACGGTGGCGCCGTGGTGTTGCGAACCGAGCTTTCAGGCTCGGGGCGTTACACATATATGCACCTATTCGTACACAAGTGACTACATAGCTCTAACAGCCTTGTGACGTTGTAAGGGCCTCATCCACACTAGCGATGTATACCATAAAATATTGTTGATAAATGATTAACTCATTTATTTAAGGTTGAAGATTAAATGACAGCATTTGCACAAGAGCATAAATCAAACGGACTGTCTGCTATGTGGAACCAACATAATATTTTCTAGAGGCACATAGTGTATGGTCACCTCTCTAGAAATAAGGAATCCACTTGATTGAGACCCATTAGTTCATAGTTGTAATAGGGATAATAATGCAAGGAATAACAATACATACTGCTTGTCTATTAGAAAAAGGTATGATTCGGCTTGAATTAGATCACACTACAGACTTCATAATTACTATTAGCAGGGACGTAAATTGTTGGTAGGTCTGGCTTGACCTGTATTAAACTAATCCTAAAAGAGCTTCCCTATGGAACATGCGGAGAACATATCAGCAAAGATGAAACCACAGTTAGGCTGAACAAGGAGATCTAGAGGCGAAGAAAGAAAACTTGAATGAAGAATAAGTACCATGCTGTCTAGTGCCCGAAGGAAACCACTCCATTTGCTGCTGGTGGGTGGTGGTGAGCGAGATATGAGCATAAAATTAGTGAACTGGGTAACAGTGCTCTGGATCCGATGTGTTACAATATGTGAAGGATCATGGCGACTCGGATGGTTGTCAACCAATATATATGAGCATGGGAAGCAATCTTCCAGCATTTGAGATATACGCTTGCTTGTAATACGGCTTCCAATCTGTATGCAGGAGTGGATACTCATTAGAAAGACATAAAATTGAGGTAAACCAATAACATTCACTTCAGGAAGCATATTAATATACCGGTTCAATGTCTCACATACATCAAAAAGCCAAATTCCATCAGTAGTGGATTGAATATTTTATATAATGCACTCTCAGCCCATAAAAACAGTTTGAACAATGATCTATTAAAACCATTAATTCCAATTAATTATTTTAGGCACAACGCCAACAAGCGATAATTTGGAATTTAGTAAAGATAATTATAAAGCACCTGAAAATATTAGCGAAAAATGTTTCATAGACACCTAAAAAATAATGGGAGATTTTCTTCAGCAGGGGAAACAACTCAATAAAACTAATTTCGCTTGGTGTAATGTTCTTCGATGTGCTCCTATTGTAGATTCCATTAGACTCCTAATGCGCTTTCCACGATGAGTCATATAGATTTACATGATGTTAAATTGTACAATAAAGTTCCGGGGAAAATGTTTCTCTAAGTTCACACTTTATATTCGTATCAACCATATGGCTTAGCCTCAGGTTCAACTACCACCAACCTCCTTCCACCCTTTCCCATCACGCATCCTAGTTTTTTGCAGGTATATTTCTTTCTGGCTGAACATCAAGTTGTTTCATCAAAATTCCAATACAATAGGGAAACAAAATATACCTGAAGAACAACATCTGCGTGCGCCCAACTCTTAACTTCATTTGACAGTAGACAATGGTCAAGGTGGTCAACAAAGAAAAAATTCTCTTCTATGTCAGAAAATAAAGTTCCATACTTTCTAAAGTGTAGACCTGATAAGATGTCAGCGACAACTGGCCAGCGGATGTGTTTAGCCAGGAGAAGAGCAGCCCAAATATCATCCTCGGTATGAATTCCACCTAATAGTAGAAGTCCTCTCTTTGCCCCTTGAATAATTTGTAGCACATCTGCCAAATGACAATTACTATCAACGCATACAAAAGAATGCTGCGGTTGGATATAATTCGTAAATGGTTCAGCACTCGACACCCAAAATTCCAATCCCTTCAAACAGCTAAGTGCCCACATTTCTGTACTACCATCAAGAGGTTCCCTATAAGGACAGTTGATATGAACTGGACCACATGGTGAAGAGGTTGCATGATATACAGCAGAATCAATAGTGGTCAGAACCATCCTTGCAGGAATAGTGTCTGTGGGTGCAGGAAGAACAAAGGAGTGCCTTACAAATGAGCCAAAATGGTTGACCTGGCAAACAAAATGAAAAGGTAAATAATGCATTCAAAAGCAATTAATTAATGAGGTAAAAGTAATTTATCAGGATGGCAGATTATTACTCTAAACTAGTCTCTAACACCCGCGATATGATAGAAATGCTTTTGCAAATACAAAACAAAAATTGTTTTACCCAATAACTAAACGTGGACCAGTCAAGCACATATTTGTTTACTTTACATGAAATGCAGATGCAAGAAGTTAGGTCAGCATTATTGTATGGGACCCAGTGTTGGGCTACTAAGAAGGAACATGGTAACAAGATAAGGGTAGCGGAAATGCGAATGCTTAGATGGATGTGCGGTAAAAGTAGAAAAGATGATATTCGTAATGAACAAATACAAGAAACAGTAAAAGTACCTACTTTAGTAGAGAAAGTGAGAGAGAACGGCCTAAGATGGGTAGGCCATGTACAACGTAGGCCCCTTAGTGCTCCAGTTAGAAGGGGTGATGATATTAGTCTTAATCAAGCTAGGAGTTGTGGTAGGTCAAAGTTAACATGAACATCGGCAATACGGAAAGACATAAAAGACTGAGGTCTCAATGGTGAATTCGCATCGGATCACGTGGAATCCCGGAAAAGGATTCATGTAGCGATTGGGACTAAGGCTTTGTAGTTGTTGTTGTTGCTGTTGCTGTTGTATGAAATGCAGATACATTTAATTACATCTATTCTTGTGAACCTCATAAATGTTGACCCAAACACTTAAAATGAAGTTCAAGAGGTAAGTAAGATAGAAAACCGATTCAATTATCGTACCATAATTTACACACACACATGTACATATAACTTTTCCATTAAATAGATGTTCAAGTTTCAACTTTTGATGATAAACGAAGATAAATAAAGCATTGACCCTCAGTACATATTTCCGTCTTCCTAAAACTATATGAACAACGAGTGACTATTTGTTTTACAAGTACAATGAGTTAAAAATGAAGATAATGTGTTTGGTGGACCCAGAGAGGATGACGGAAAACAGATTTCATATTTCAGTAGAAGAAACCATGCATGTATGATGTAATCTTGTGAATCTGGCACCAAAAGTGTATTAAGGTCCGCCGAACTGTTACGGAGAGTAGAATTTCTAACTAAAGCTACTAGCCTGGAGGCTAATATTGATAATACACACACACACACACACATATATATATAAGATCTTAATATCAATATTTTTAGTGTATCAAATGCTGTTAAGTAGAGCATGTAACTGAGGTTTGATTACATTTCTAACTGAGCATGTAACTGAGAATAAATATCATTTGGTTCTGTTCACATTTTGAGGTTTGATTACATTTCTAATTGGGAGGCGAAAGATGTGAAATTGGTGATCTAAGAGCATCGATATAAATGTCTATTGGGGAGAAAAAAAATATAAAAGGATCATATAATCCTATTTTCTTTAAGTAATAGATGATGATTCCTATATAGATAACACATTGGGCGCAAAGTCAAATAGCATTAACAAAGATGATCGGCAGCTACATAAACAAGTTATAGCAGCAAGGGATATCAAATGATTACTCCATTGTATTTGATCTTAAAGCTCTAAACTCATGCTTATATCAATCAAGAATTCAAACATAAAGCAAGACTGTTTGCCTAATATCTCCCAGGGAAGAAAAATAGCATCCCAAAATGTCTTAAATTTTAGTTATGACATCCTCAAATAAGTGTTCTCGTCCCCCTTTCAGAATGTAGTTTTCAAAAATACCTACTCCCTCCGTCTCATTTAAATTGGCCAAATTTTCATTTTAGATATCTCAAAGTTTTTGGCCACTTCAAACTTCAATGGACACCTGATTGCTTACTTTCTCATTATACCCCTTACTATGAAAAATATTTACGAGGCATCAGTAGTAATTAAAGGCTAAGTTATTCTTTAATAAGGGTATAAAAGGAAAGCACATTAAAAGTAAATGCATTTATTGTTAAGTCTTAATCCACCAGATTTTATCTGGTGGCTAATATAATTGAGATGGAGGGAGTATCTATAATGTTGTTTCTAATGTGATGAAGAGCATGTAAAGAACCCTATTTGTTCAACACCACTAAAGGATACCTAAACGCGTTATAGGAAAATTACTAAGGGTCAAATACATTTTTAAAATCTGAGTAAAAGGGCATGCCTAGTACTTTTATTTATTTTTTCGCCCTGAATGGGCACCCTTATCTTGAAGCAATGATTGATGACAAAATGAAATGGAAATTAAACCTGCAGTTTAGTGTCAAAAAAAATAATAATAATAAAAATAAACTGCAGTTTCTTCCTTTAACCATCTCAGTCATTATTATGATGAATCAGATATGGCAATAATTATTGCTGATATGCAACTTGTCCGAGAGAATAGTGTCAATAAATCAGTCGAGAACTGAAGTAACTATTCTGTTGTCTATGCAGGAAGTCGTCATGAGGTCCAATTCCACCGCATAAAATTGCAATTTGAAGTTGAACAAGATCATGTATTCAATTTATACCTGTCTGAGATGACATCCAGTCACTCAAAAATAATAGTAAGTACAATCCACAGAACCCCAAGTTAACCTAGAGATTAGACCCTTCTACCTACTTGAACAAAGCCATGAAACAACAAAACTTTACAACAGTTGTGTGTGTGTGGGGGGGGGGGGGGGGGTTAACCTGATTAATTGATTGATTGGCTCCGGCATCCTGCAACTCCGGAGGACGGTCTGCTGTGAGCAATACAAGTGGTAGAAAGTCCTGATAAGCCTCCACAACCTGTAAATATCCACATAGTGAAGGTTACACCATATCATTTTAGAAGCTAAGCTAAGAAATGTCTATCCCACTACCCTAGCAATTACAAAATATATAAGATGATGAAGTTCAAGTTCAAAGGATGATGAATTACAAAAGAGAACCTAGGACTTCCCAAAAAAAGCAGGATAGAAAAGTAAGATTGATTAAAATAATATAAGCAGCTCAGAGAAAGATTAGCTCGGTAAAGAGTACAGAATTAGATCATATTGGGCCTCTTCATGTGCATCAGCAACTATTAAATAATATAAAGGCTAGCTGAAATCTTTATTAAGGGACACTGTAAGTATCCCTTTCTAAGTCAGTTTCATTTTGGCGCGGTTGAGATTATAGCAGTTGAGATTTATAAAACAATGATGCTTAAAGAGTGTCCCAATGGCACACGTTAGTATAAGCAACCACCCAATCAGCAAACTTACAGCAGGAAAAAGGTTTGAAACAGCCGTGCCTGATGATGTAACGACTACAGCTGGTCTATTTGAACCTCTAGCATAACCAATAGCATGGAATGCAAGTGAGCGTTCATCCAAGCACGCAATACAGGTTGTGAGAGGATGACTAGCGGCAGCAACTGCAAGAGGAGAAGACCTTGATCCTGGAGCTACACAAAAATACTAGACAAAGAATAATTTAGAAAAGTGTACCCTAGTTGAGGTAGCAAACATAATCATCGTATAAAACTTACGGTCAAACCAAGTCGATAGCATTCTTCAACTATAAGTGACGCCCACAAGGTATTGATGTTTGGATAGTCAGGCAAAGGGCAGCTCATTTCTCTGACATGATCCAACTGGTTATGAGGGAAAAGTTGAAGTTTGAAAATTTCATGTATTAAACATGAACAAAACAAACAGAAAAGAAATAAATGTCATATAATTCGAGCATTTGCAAAAGAACACATCACTGTAGCAAATTGATATTAAATGCACATGAATTTTAGGAGAAGAAAAGAAAAAGTGCTATACTAGTTACGAATTATCCCACCAGTTGTATCCCGAATAAATCTTCAACATGATATGTCAGTCAGAGATTAACTTTTAGATAGAGTGGACTCACTCCATGTATATTGTTTGTCAATTTCTGATTGATTGATTTGAAAGTTGCTTTTCTGGAATACTTTAACTGTGTGTGTAGTATTGATCAAAAAAAAGAAATTGGTAAAACAGTTCTCCATGCGAACCATGCCTATGATAGGAACTGGTTTGAGTTGAAGAAGTACAACTGCACGCACCTGTAGATAAAATAATGCTTTTCATTTTAGTCTGAGTTAAGTATTTGTAACATGGACTCCAGTCACTCTAAATTAGTGAGGGCAGAGATATTACCACAAACAAACTATGAATCAGCCCAATTAGCAGAAAGTTAAAACTAAGTTCCTTTACGAGTTTAAAGAAAATATGTGTATGCAACTGACACACACACACACACACACACACACAAAAAAAACGGTACCATGCTATTAGAGATGGCTACAGTAGATGAAAGTCTGAGGGAGAATTGATAGGAGCGAAAAGCATTTTGCTGCAAGAAAAGTGGAGATCAAAGACATTTAGAGAAGTACAAAAAATAATTATGAAACAATGCGAAGCAACATCAGATTTTTGAACAAAGAAAAATTACCAGGAAAAAGAGGATACCATTTCGATATGCTCAAGTAAAACATCTCTTCTACCCATAGAAAGAGCATTTATGCATACCTACAAAATCAAGCTTTTTAAGCACAAGCCAAATGAACAACAAAAGGCAGAACCCTGCCTGTTTCAGTTGAACACTTTTCTCTTCAAGGTACTTGGAACGATTAATTGCGAAACGTGAAAAGCACACTCCCTTTTATAGAACATAATGCAAGTAGGTAATTTGCAACTTGTTTTAGCCTTTTTAGTACTTTAATCATGATATAAGATGTATAGTATACGGAAGCATGTCCAGGTGGCTCAGAGCAAACTTGAAAAACACAAGGAATTCAAATACGCAAATTTGAACTGACCTATCCATTTCACCAAACAGAAACTCAGTGGCAAAGCAGGACAAAATTTTCTGTTCTATTAAGTAGAATACTATAAAGATAAGAGTTTTCAACATGGTACCTCACCTAATGAAGTAAACTTCCAAATAGGCTGTTGCTATGCAGGTAAAAATTACAAAAAGAGAATGCGAGACACAGGTGACGGACAGTCACCAAAATTAAAAGAACTGAATATATAAAGTGACTTTGAAGTACAATCTCTCATTACCATTTCGGCATTTTTATCCTCCACAGTGTTGAATTTTCTTAGAGAAGCGCTGATGCAGATATTGGAGTGATTGTCTTCCATGGGCCATAAGCTATGTGTGGCCTAAGAAAAATAGTTTAAAAATAAATAAGTATACTTTAAAAATAAAAAAGTAAATACACACACATAAATACATATGCTGATATGCATATGTATATACGGGGAATGTTAATTTCCCCTCTTTAAGAGGATATTAACCAGCTGCCCTTTTCTTTTTCTATCTATACCTTTGGACTTCAGCCATTATTTTGGTTAAGTATTCATAAATTAAAGAGCAAAAATGTCTACGAAGAATAAATTATTCATGAGCTAGGAAACAACTGTCACCCGCCACATCACCCCTGCGCTTTTCTCTCCCCTCCTTTTTCTCACCGACAACACCTCATCACCATGAGCCTTTCTCTAATCCCTCATCAGACTCCATAATAGCCACTGAGTTAGACATTTACAATGAGTATTACGGAAGGAGTTTGTCAAATTATTCATGGGCCTTCCACTTGCCTTATATTCCATTGCGCAATTTGACAAACTTAACATAGAACCAATTATACAAACTCAATTTCAGCATCAACTCCATGAATTAAAATTCATACTTCTGTGAACTTCTTGCTAATAAGAATTAGTATTACGAGCAAGATAGAACATTTAAATGTAGTATGACAATCAACGTTTGGAGTAGCAACCAAGAAGTAAAATGCATGAGTACATTAATACAGAGTAAATCACTGTTCCCATATTATATAAGCTCTTATAATAGAATCAGAATGGCACTTAGAACACTTGAATATAATTGTATGTTCAACCAGCCTTTGTAGTAGAAATGGAGCAATATTTATATATAAAGTTATTGTGTTTCTGCGTTCTTCATGTTACATAAGCTCTTACAGTCAATAATAGAAGCAGGACAAACTAAGGAAGTAGTATTGGTAGGTAAAGATCACAACCTCAGGATACCTGGTACATGGAGAACTCGTGATTTTGGATAGCTTCCTCAAATGCATGAAGGGAAGAGTTACTCCACGCAAGTGTTGCAGCTAAAAAGGATAAACCCTCAAGCTCAACTAACTCTATCTGTTGAAAAAACTAACATTGAGTTAATAGCATGACCTTCAATACTTAAGCCCTAAACAGTAAGTATAAACACTTGAGCCAAGAATTCAATTCACAACTCCAAATATAATATATATATATATATATAGATATATATGCATATGATTCTTCATTGAACATATTGACAAAACAAAGACGCTGGTATTTAAGTAAGAGAGAATGATTTCAAGGTGGAGGTTATTTCCACATCTCTCGTCTTAAATGATAGGTGATAGAGGGTGTTGAAGCTGCAAGAAATCTAGGGGTAGGACTCTTGAGCCCAATCATGTGCAGAACTTTCTAGTATTATAGATTTATATTTTGCGATGTGTGTTGCAGCCTTATGGCTACCATTAATTATAACTTAAACTCAACTCATCCTTTCTCCCCATTACTTGGGTATGGCTACACTCACTCATTTCTTTCTTTGCTATGTACCTCAAGCCTAGTTGTTGATATAGATATTATATACTGTTACACTTCCTAGCTCGCGACTTCGTGGTCTACATTGTACATGTCCTAAACACATCAGGTGATTTTGACTCATTTCGTTTCCTTTTGGTGCATATTCTCCATACATGAATTTGTTCATTTCAAATCATATCTTTCCTAGCATAACCATATATCCATCTTAGCATTTGCATTTTGGCAACTCTTATTTCGTTAACATGTTCAATTTCTCTACATTCCATTTAAGAAAGTAAAACAGGTTTGATACTGTCCTATGACACTTCCTTTCAACTTCACTAGTATATTTCTATCGCATACAATCCGATTGCACTTATCTACTTTACCCATCCTATCTTATCCTAGGACCCATAGCATCCTTTATCTCCTCATCGTGATTAATAATTGATTTTAAGTAGCAAATAATGATCACTTTGTGATATTTCTTAGTCATCCAACATAATTTTATCTACGTTCCTCCCTCCATCCCAAGTCACAATTTATACATGATCGAGAACCTCCCTCCCCCAGTAGTTAGAGAACATACAGTCAAAATGAGTCGCAATCTGGTGCTGACCTGACGTGGACCATCTAAACTGACCATTAGACAAGTCTAAGTATATCCCACTCTCAAATGAACTCATCTGAAACCTCCATATTTCTCAATCAACCACCTAATCGAAATTAAACTACCCCCTCCCCAACACACACGCACCACCTACTACAACAAAGGCCTGCAAGCGCAGACAACTCCTACCTTCATTCTGCATTTATTTCTGCAGCATGAAGATAGCAAAAACGGCTTCAATAAGGAATCTGCCAGTTGATAATGGAGGAAGATTAAAAGACGCCTATCACTGAAGAATCACCCTTTAGTCCCCCAAGAACACGAGGCATCTCTCCCTATAATACACTGATGGCAGGAGCATTTAGAATTCAAAAAAGCTGATTCATACCAAAAACAAGAAAGATTTATACCAATGCGCAGGACTCCTACCGATGCTCTACAATTTCCCATTGAACTGCAATATATTGAAATACCAAAGACTAATAAACCATGAAACCTCCAACAACAGAAAGTGATACTCAAGTCTCAACCATCAAAAACAAGCTGATCATAGAGAAGATCTGAACCTGACAAGTAGAACACATTAAACCTGTATTGGAATGAATGCTTGCCTGGGGAATGAAAGTGCAAAACGAACTATTCTCGTACTTCATGGAAGATGAGGTTGCAAGAAAAATGCTATTCGACAAACTGTAAGCTGTTAGAACTTGTGAATGACATCTGTAGAAGGAACACATTTTCTTTAGATAATTTGAAAAAGTAGAATAAAGCTTGAATTCATAAAAAACTGAAACACCATTCATCTAAGGTTCAAACATGGAAGGATTGATCTGAGAAGAAACCTAGAATCCCCAAAAACTTGATAGCATGAAGGTTAACCATCATATTCCTACTTAATGGAAACTTGTCCTTAATCGTTGTCTAGTGAACAAATGCATATGAATTGAGCAATTGGTCTGAAAAAAAATATCGGTGGAATACTACTTGAGCATCTCTAGCATGAACATGCTATCTTAGCATAAATTAGTACTCCATCAACCTTCAATAAGTGTCCCCTTTGTCACTGCAAGAATGTTCAATTCAGTTGTTGGAATGCTTTGCTAGTTGATATTAATGTATCTCTTCATCGTTCTTCCTCTCTTGCCTATCATTTTTGGTGTTTTTAGAAATGAATGCAAGCATTTTTAATTTTGAGTAGACTGCATACCTATTCCTCAAATCCTTTCTAGACCTCCTAATTTACTATAGTTGATAACCTCATCCGGGAGTATACCATTAGACTTGAGGAGGCAAGTTATTTTAATGACAAACCATTTTAATCACAGAATAGTGGCTTTCAGGATGTTAGTACTAGCATGATAAGAAAACATTATCAATCAAGAGTAGGCACAACAAGCTAGTAGTTTCCACTCACGCTCATTTACTGATCAGAAACTAGGGAATTCTGCATCCTGAACTGAAATACGGCAGAAAGCTAGTAAGATATAGGATATCTGATAAGGGGTACACACTTGACCGAGAAGAATGCAAAAAAAGTGTATTAAAAAACAGGCATCATTGTGGCATGAAATATGGAAAATCTTTAAAGCAGACATAAACTACCAAGGCGCATATTCTCTCAGATTAGAAGCACCGTGGAAAACCAGCCTAAGTAGCAGCAACATGTTACATGTGTAATACAGGAATGTGGGAACCAAAGAAATTGATCATGGATACTATATTACTATGTCTACGGATATTCTTCCCCATTCAAACCACCATTCTCTACCAAGAAAAGAGGGGAGACGGGGGTTGGATTAAATCTAAAAAGCTAGAGCTTGCAGTAACATTCTGGTTTAATAGAGTGAACACATCGCAACTTGTATTTGCATGTGATTAGGACTATAGCCTGTCTATATATTTTGCACTAAAAAAATATTTATGGATAGATAAACTATCTCTCGTAATGTTTATGCAGTTCTCATCACCTGCTTGCACCTAACTCAACTTCAGATAAATATTATAATAGATACTCTCGACATGTGCCGTTTCTCAATTTACCCAAGCATTGGCAATTTATCACTTTAACTTGCTGATTGTAACACCATATATTACAAGGACAAATTCATCCTTTGTCGCACTTTCATCATAGCTTTTTCCTCCTACTACATAAGAGGAGCCATATTCTCAATTTCAGCAACTGTATTTGGTTGCGCGTAAGCAATCCACCTCAATCAACTCAAATCAATTTTCCAGTTTTTAAAAACACAAGTAAATATGAATTAAAATCAGCCCACTGGATTATGTCATTAAAAACTTGATGGTTTGTAATAGTGAGGATTTATCAACCAGATAATGTTCCAAAAAGAATTTTTCTTTTTTTCTGTAAAAAGCCACAAAAAGTACTCATATTAAAGGGAAGGCTACGATCAATATGGAGACCACATTAACCTTTGAAATGGAATCTTCTCGGTTGCACAAGAATAGGACCCCTTGAAACAGACAGCAGCACCAATTCCAAAAACCCCACGGGTTATACTCAAAGAAAGTGTTTTTGAACTTGGGTTCTCAACCTCAGTCGAAACAAAAAATTGAGGAAAGACTCCTGATGATGCAGCTTGACGGCAAAACCATTTGAAAGCTTTTGCACCAGGTGATACAGCAACCTACACTCAGAATCATGTTGCAGACAACAAAAATAGCGTAGTGTTAAGTGACAAATCAAAAGCAGCGTCTGATTTCTTTTAATGTATACTTCCTCTTTTCCAAAAAAAAAAAAAAAACTTTCCAGAAGCTATGTAAATAATGTGCCCAGAAGTTGTTCATAGAATCAAATGGCTTCTCTAAAACAATGTGCCAAGTCAATAGGACTTATTTTGGATGGAAATGAATATGCAATAAGCTATGTAAACTGAACTTTGCCCCCTTTATGTTTTAACTAGCTAATATGAGTGCAAAATTTACTTGCTTCTTCTTTTTTTTGTGATTTCTACCTTCATAATCTAAATTAAACTTTTTTCAGAAATTTAGTAGTTTAAGGCACTCAATCGTGAATAAAAGAGCTATTTGGTGGTAATTTAGAGTAGTGAATAGCAATTGTGTAATTGTTGTCGGAAATTGGGGTTAGTGTTGGCAATTGAAAAAGTGTGTCAGGGCTCCAATTGACACTATTCAAATCCGTTCCTCTCCGTTTATAATAGTAAAATAGATAGAGCATACACCTGTCAAAGAGGAAGGAGCTCTAAACTACCATTAGTCTCTGCAGAATCGGATCACAGAACAGATGGTAACTCAAAACTGCTATGGGAAAACAAGCTATCTAATGCGTTTATCCAAAACATATGATTCACAACTCTGACTGTCGATAAGGGATTTTGATGCCATTCATAATAAATTGCTCTCAAACACTCAAAAGTATTCTTTTGCAGTGATTGATTCTACACATTAGAAGGAGAGGAGCAAGAGACGGCCCCCTGGTTTCTCTGGAAGCCACAAAGATCACATTTATTATTTTAGGCAAAGCCCCAGTAAATAAGCTACTCGCTGGAATTAGTCCTTGTTAGGTGCCTGCTGGTGTACAATTTAATGTACATGGGAATCTTAGTTTTATTTATGGCACACCAATAAGAACAACTCGGTATGCCCATTAATGCCAATGCAGTTTTCCCAAATTTCCCAAACAAACCAAAAGTCTTTACCAGCAACTATGATCTGCACCTCTCCAATAATCCAATTGCACCCATTATATCCCTAACACAAGCATAAACACGTACAACACCTTTTCACTCCACTGTTGCACGCGACTACTACCTATCTCAAGCCCCACCACTCCCTCAACTGCCACAAACTGCACCAGCAATAGAATGTCTTTTGATTATCAACACCACTCTGCGCTGCTCATTTCCTTGCAACACACAACTATGACCATTTTCTCATTTGGAACGACTTTCCCAAAAGTTGTAGCATAAATCACAGCTGGCTACAAACAAATGGATAGGATGTTTTGATTCCTGGTGGGTCCCACACTTTAAATTCTTACCTGCCTTGACCTGTTTCAATGTTGGTTTTCGGCATGGCAAAAAACTCTCATTTTGCCTCTTCCAACTTCACTACAACAAACCAAACACAACACCACGCATTCTGCTTCAAGCAGGCCATGGAAATGAGGATACATAACCGACTTAAACCAGAAAGTTTTCCCCTTGGTGCAATCTTGACAGCTAAAATTTTAATGGAAATGATAATTTCTCACTCCTCCCCCAAGATGGTAATGTGCTGGGAGTGTAGATCTCTCATAACGATTATTAATTACAATGACCAGACAATGGCGCCCATGAGTAAATTTGGGCGCGCAGAACTCTATCTATTGTTTCCAACTGACCAACTAAGTTATGCACATGCCCACTCACACGCTTGCGACATCTACACCTTGCGCTATTGAGCCCCACCACAAGGTCCACCATCACTGTTACTCGTGGCCTTCCCGATTATAAAATTGCTTATTGGCCCTATAATTGACAGTATTCGCAGGATAACTGCGTCTAGTTTTACTAATAAAATCATGTGGCTCAATTCTGCGATATGGAGTTCCCTTGTTTCTACTTCCACTTAAGAATTGGGCAATTCAGTCGCCAGCTATGAATTTCTGATTGTTGTGTTACGTGTAGTGCAACTCTGTTCCATTATACATCTTCAGTAACCCTGTCCCCTCTAATGGACTTCACCATGCTCAACCTTTATTTATCGACGTTCATTCTAAGTTCATGAGTATTGCCTTTAGAACAATATAAAAGGTCAAAACAAGCATTCTTCTTAAAGTAAATTTAATGTTTCAAGTTTTTTTAATACCTCCATTTCATGCAAGAGTCCACTTACAATGTTTTTTGGTCGTCTTTATTAAGCTTTGACAGGAGAGTTATGAAAATGTGTGCACCTTCACAAAATTATGAAAAATACAATTTGTGATATTTTTAAGGATTTAATAATTATTTGGTCCCTAAACTATCACTTAAGTATGTAGTTGGTCCTAAAATTATTTTTCTTTTATGCTCGGTCCTTAAACTTTAAATTACCCTTTACAAATAGTACTTTTTTTAGATCATTAGTTCAAACTTAATAACAATCTCATTATGCTTTTATTATTCCATTAGCCTAACAACATACTTAACTTTTGAGGGGACTTTGCACTAACTCAAAGACTTCATAGAATTGATTAGTATAGGTAACTTTAAAGAAGGAAAAAGATTAAAAATAATAATAATAACAAATAACAAAACGAAATATTCTAACTTAAAAAATTATTCTCTTACTTTATACTATGTAGTTACATATATTGGGCAAATTATATTTGTTTTTAGGGTTAACGGCATTTTAGGCCCTAATGTTTGATCATTTTGGCATTTTGGGCCCCCAGGTTCCAAAGTTGGTGATTT
>JAOWAN010000050.1:9431249-9443485 GCA_028566635.1 Lobelia cardinalis | reverse complement strand
TCAATTCATCATGTCCACAAAATTTACTTTTCTTAAACATTGTGCAAAAGTAAAGTGGACAATTAAATTGAAACGGAGGGAGTAGTAAATAGATAGTCTTATGTTGTGTTTGGTTGGTGGGGAAATAGGAGGGGTGAAAAATGAGGAGTGAAAATGGAAGGGGTGCTTTCATTTTCATTTGTTTGGGAGGAAGGTAAATGTGAAGGGGGTAAATAGGAGGGAAATGAAAACACCTCTTCTTTATGAAATATTTACCCCCTAAAATTGGGAGGAAAATTAAAGGGAAAAGTGAAAGAAGGAATTAAAGGTTGTTTTACCATTTTTAAATATTTTCTTTTCTTTCTATATTTTATACCAAACAAGTAAAAATGAAACTCTTTACTTTTTCCCTCTTCAACCAACAACCGGAGAGAAAAACATTTTCCACCCCCTAGAAATTGAAAGTTAAACCCTTCTATTTTTCACCTCTCCTATTTTACACCCCTCCAGGCTCCAGCCAAACGAACCATTAGTCTCTACTACTAGTGTAGAAGGGCTGGACCGTAACAGCAGAGCGGTCAACCGTCACCGTCAACATCTGCAAAACAGCCAAACTCTCTCGAGCGTTGACACGATACCTTCCTTTTACCTGTTTGTTTGATAAGAAAGAAAAAAAAAACACCATTTTTCTCCCTTTCACCGTACGGAGGTCGCTCACGTTTCTTAAGGAGGATTCCTGTATCTCCTCTCTGTAAAATAAAAATTCGTATACCGCAGATTCAATATAAAGAAGCCCTGATTTACCCATCTCATGGATCCACCTACTTCTTGGGATTCCTTGCGCAAGCAGGTACTTCTTGATTTCTCACCCATATCCTCGTATATGCTCTTATGTGTCGTGTAATTTCTGTATTTTGATTGTAATTATTCATTATAACTTTTGAATTCTACTTAATTGTACAAAATGTTCATACCCAGATCCTCGTAAGCATTCTTTTAATTACATATTTTATTATTAATTATACATTATATTATATATATGTATGTATCAAAAGCAGCAAAGCTGATTGATCATTGTGATTAGATTTGGGGAGGTGTGGGATAGGCATATGATGTTATTCATGGTTTTATGAGGGTTGGATAGTGTGATTTGAATTCCTCGGGAATTTTCCAAATTTTTGGAAATGGTGTTAACATATGTTCATGGTTAGAATGAAATAAAATAAAAATTTCTGATTGACGAGATATTAGTGCTGCTGAGGTAGCAGTTTGATTCTCATTAAAGTTGAAAGAATTGTGGTCATTTTGTTTTGAGGTGGAAGAGGAGTAAGTAAGTTAGCAATTTTGAATATCTTACTCCCTATTTTCCTAAATGAGTGTCTTGTTTAACCTTTGAAAAGTCAGATTTTATTTAAATTAAAATTTAACATATATTCTTTGTGTTTTAGTTTCTAAAATTTGAAACTTTCTAAGATTCTTAAAGTAAACTATCAATAACATTTTTTATAATTTGGCAACTACAAATCGATTCTCATAAAATATTGATCAAAGTTTAGTAAAATTGACCAAAAAAAAATTAAAAAATGACACTCGGTTAGGGACGGGGAGAGTACATCTTTTCCTTTTCCTAAGTTGTTTTAGAAATTGTTCGTTTTTAATATCTTGAGATGTACCTTCAAGTGAAAGGTCGGCATCGTAGTAAATAAAATCATGTTACTAAATCATGTTACTTTCAGATTGTGAATCTCTCTCTTACTTTCCCTCCATAAGTGGCGTATCTGTGGGCATAATTGTCGTTTACAGTGAGGATTTGGTTTATGACTAAACCATTCTAGAACCAATATTTTTGCTTGGAATGACCAGCTGCTGGAGCAAAAGTGGAACTGTTTCACTCGAAATTAAGATGAACATTGTGCTTCTATTACTTTTTATCCCCTTCCCCTCTTGCCACTCTTTATATGAATGCTAGTCAAAGTTTGGCAAATTGTCATAATTTTCATTTCATCCTAACCCGTACGAGAGTTGCTCAGTGGCTTTGAGCTTCAGGACTGAAGCAAAATGCCACTTCTGTCCCCAAATGCGTCACAATTTTGTTCACGATAATGAGCAATTCGTGACACCCATTTTGGAATGGAGGGAGTACAATCTTGAGGTCTGGTTGAAGTCCTCTTGCTTTGTTTTGTCTACTTTGCCTGATTCAGAGGTATAGGAGGTCCCAATATGGTTTGCTCCCATGGATGGGTCCGATGTGGCCCTCCATGGTGGTGTGTTGCCTTGGTTATGAATAATATAGCAATAGTAGTAATGATTTTCATTCATTGTCATCTGGCCTTAAATTATATTTATCTGTTGTTACTGACGAACAACTAGGCGAGGAGGCTTGAAGCACAATTGGACGAGCAAATGCATTTGTACCGCAGATTAGTTTCTACAAAAGCTGAAGATGGCAATGATAATAGTCTCGAGTCTGGAATAGACCAGCTACTCAAACAACTGCAACATGTAAATTCACAAATGCAAGCCTGGGTATCATCAGGTGGATCAGAGATTTTTTCTCATACATTGACTCGCCATCAGGAAATTCTTCGCGATCTTACTCAGGTAACCTTTTCGTTTGCTACTTCAAATATCTTCCCAACATCGTTAATCTATAGGCCTTCCATGCAATGATGCCGCAAAGGAACTAGGTGTCCCAATAAATGAATAAGTAACAAGAAACGTGTCTGCTTCTGTTCCATACTTTACACTGTTCATTCAATTAGCTGTATGATGCTTAAAATAAGGAAACTTGTCCTTGAGCTTATTCATATTCCGAGACTTGTGGGCTTTTGGAGCAAACTTAAGTTAGATGATTGCTTGTGATGTTGTTTGTGTGTTTGTTTTGTCGTGCATCGAAGTTGTCATGTTTCTGTAACTATGGTGAGACTGCAGAAAGAGAAAGCAGGGGAAAAATATTTTGTCCCTCTAATTTGCGCCTCATTTCACTGCGGTCCGTAAGTTGAAAATCGATATATAAGCCCTTCAACCTAACATTTAGTATCGATGTGGGCCTTCCTTCATTTCTCGTTACACTTTCCATGCAAAGATGACATGTTGCTTGCATGTCATATCTTGAACGGTAAATTAGGTAAACCAAAAAGCTGCAATGAAATTGGCGTGATAGATAGATAGAGAGGGGGTCCTATCGGCAACCATGGGAAATTGGAGAGGGTACCGGAAAAATGGACTCTACTAAATGATTAAGTTGGAGTTACCAAAAAACCATTTAATCCTATTGACAAGATGCTGTTTGTTAAGGTTATTTTTTTTTTATAAGGGATACTTTAATGTCAAAACTTAGTAAAATTTGAAGGCCTATTTGCCCTTGATATGTGATTGGCACATGTGATTTTTTTTGACGAAAAATGTAATGGACATGGACGGAATGGCTACTCATAACCTAGACGAAGCTGGAAGGGCCCATATATCGAAATTTAACTTATAGAGCTGAACGGCAATAGGTGTAAGTTAGGGGAGCAAGTATGTTTCCCCCCAAAAATGGTGCTACTCTTGTCCTTGTGGAGCTTTATAACTAAATTACAAATATAAGATGGATTGAATCCTTCACAAGTTATGACGACTCTTTCCCTCCAAGTTTGCTTGCTTTGCAGTTTAACTTTTGGAGCAGATTTGTCACAGAAATAAAAACTAAGATATTTGGTCAAAATAATACAACAACAACAACAACAAAGCCTTTATCCCAAACTAGTTGGGGTCGGCTAAGATGAACCATCAATAGTCCAAAAGTCTCAAAAAAAGGAATTTGGTCAAAATAATAATTAAATGAATTCATACTTGAGCAAAAGTAAAGGGGTACACAGATAATGAGAGGCGAAGAACACAAATTCATTTATGCTCCCTCCACAGAGGTGGAGCTGCTATAAGACCAAAGGGGGCCATGCCCCCCCCTAGTGTTTGAAACTATTACACTTGCCTCCCTTGCATGAATTTCATTATACATATATAATTATGTAATGGCCCCCCTTCATTTCAATTTATTAGTAGATATATTATGTACATTGTAGCTCAAATATGTATATGCTAAAGTTAAAACTTATTGTCTCACATTATTTAATCAAATTATCTTTTCAAAATAATCAAATTTACACAGTTTAATTGGCCCCTCTATATACTGAATCCTGGCTTCGCCACTGTCACCCCATGTATGTCTGCTCTAGATTTTTATAGGCTGAGTAGATAAATTTAGATTATTGTTTTGGTTTAGTGATATGATGGGAAATCACTATTATTTGGTCCGGTAATTCAATACTGAAAGTTAAAAGTTTCGTTTACTCTGGGACGAAACATCAAAATTTCAAATGATTTTCTGTTCTTTGATTCAGTTCCTCTTACCTATCTTATGTTTATAGAAGTTGTGGCTACGAAGACATTGCCAGTGAGTCCATATTGCTTATGCAGTTTTTGTGCATGGTACATGCAGGAGTTTAATCGGCTACGTTCTAGCCTTAGAGCAAAGAAAGAGCATGCTTCACTGCTTGAAGATTTCAGGGAGTTTGATAGGGCAAGATTAGATTTAGAAGAGGGTGGTGGCTCTTATGAGCAGGCTCTCCTTAAGGAGCGTGCAACACTAGGCAGAAGTACAGGGCAGGTAGTGCAGAACCTAATATCCATCTTCTTTTCAATTTCTTTTGATATGTTACATATATGTTCCTCCATTAAATTCTCGGAGGTACCTTTGCTTGGAGTTTAAATATTCTAACCATATATTTTACTTTGGGTTTCCCCCTTGAGTTGAGTAAATAACCATGAACCATAGGCCTGATAACTGTTCCCGAAATCAGGCTAATATAATTATCAATTAGATACCCCCCTCCCCTCTCATTCTTATTAAAAATCCATTGGAGAAGCACTGATTGATTTATAGGTTCATGCTGTTCATTAGGTTTTCAACAATATGCATATGCTTCTCCATGCCAAGTGGTAAATAGGCCGTGATAATTGAAATGATTTGATACTCCTTATTGGGGCTTCTTCCGTAACATAGAACTCCTAGTAGACTTGCACTCTACCATTCATGTTTATTTTCAAAGGTTTAATGGATGCATTAAATACAATTTATAGCCTCCCCCCCCCCCACCACCACCACCACTTTGTTATGATTAAAGCAAAAAGTAAGAGAGAAAGAAGGTCAAATGTTTGATGATGAATAAAAGCAAGGAAAAGACCACAAGATGAAAAGAATGCTATGTATTCACTCATGACTCACCCGGCATCATTTCCGTTCTCTCCCCTTCTATTGATAACTGGAACTATTTGCTTCACAGATGTTTGAGGTGGTGTATGACTCGCTGCACCTACTGGCATTGTTAAACCTGCCTCTCTTGGTGAGCAGAGTAGGGTTTATGCGATGTGGGATGAAAAATGAGCAAAGGCGAAAGAGAAGATAGTATAGTTTATTCTTACAAGGTGTAGATTACAACGTGGAAACAGGAACTGAAAGAGGATAAGTTGATAGCTACATTGATAAGAAACAAGGAGATAGTGTATAAATGGGTATGACTAAGTATTTGATGAGAAATTGCTTGCAAGTTAAAAAGGAGATAGATTCAAACTTGTTATATTTCTATTAGGGGACATAGATCATTGGTTAGTTTTCTGTCAAAACAAATGTCAATAGTTAGTGCTTATGCATCACAAATTGGATTACTTGAGAGGAGTAAACTATATGTGGAAGTTCGTATGAATTTTTGGATACAAGAAGTATATGTTTGAGGAGATTACAATAGGCTATGTGATAGACACATGTTGAGTACGAAACGGTATGTGGAGGATATAATTTGTAGAAGGAAATAACAGTGGATAGAATCTCTTAGATTTAGCCAAAATGAGATTACGAAGATGGATGTGCAGTTAAACTACAGAAGATAATTTTGAAATGAGCAGTCTCAATAGAACACAGAATTCGAGAAAATCGCTTATCATGGTTTAGATCAGACCATACAACGTACCAATATCAACAAGCATACTAGAGGTAGGGCAAGACCAAAATGAATGATAAGTATGAAGCATACGAGTTAGTGTGGCTTGATTAGTGACCTTCCAATGGACAGAACATAATGACGACAAACGATTTGTATAGCTTGCCTCAAGTAATTGGAACAAAGTATTAGTTGTAGCTCTGTTGAGAATATTCTACCATTGAAAGTTTCATGGATCCCGTACGAAGCAGGAAGTTGAATCTCCTAATTTTTCTGTTTTGATCTCTCATTTACCCACAACCTCTACCTTGTTTGCAACTTTGCTTAACTGAGTTCCTCGATATGAATAGTGCCAAAAAAATAAATTAATTAAGAATTACAAAATTTGGAGACATTAAAATTTTTAGTCTATCGGGAGTCGGGACCACTTTGGCATCACTTACTAATCAAAGATGTTGTAGCCTAAGGGATCGTTATGCTGAAAACACCAATCAGTATTATATGCTAAATTGAAATGGATGAAAGATGATCTACGCCACAACATCCTCAGTGGAGGCTTGGGATAGTAGTATCCCGATGAGAGGTAAGAACTTAGACGTTATCGATTGATCTGTTGCGGTCGTGAATATCCTGCTCTCAGTTTCCTTTGGGTTGCATCTTAATGTTTTTTCTTTTTGTGATGTTGCTGCAGATGGATAATGTGATTGCTCATGCACAAGAGACCCTTGGGGCACTCGTGTTTCAGCGTTCAACGTTTGGAGGCATTAATTCAAAGCTTAGCAATATCAGCAGCCGCCTTCCATCTGTAAGAAACCTAACCTAGGTTCCTTGGCTTAAACTTAAATGCTCGAGTTGATTTGGGCCAGAGAGGCTTTTCTTCCATCACTTTGGACTACATGCATTTTCCATCTTATACATATTTGCTTAGTTGGATTATTAGCTGGTTGCATCATGTCATATTTCTATTCGATAGAGGTTGCAGCGTTTGGGTGTGAGAACACTAATATACCTTGTGTGGAGTTCGCCCTTTTTGTGGGATCCATGTTATGTAGTTGTATTTTCAAGATGTCAGCAATTCTGCATGCCATTGTGTGCTTTCTTTTTATAGGAGTGCTGTTTGGTGGAGGGAAACATTCTGTGAGGTGTGTAGTCTGTGTTTGTTTAGGAATTGTTTCGCTACGTTTGCTAAGTAGGGTTCGTTGTTTTGCTTTTTGTCTTTTGACATTCTCACTCGTTGGCCCCACAGATTTTCTCTCCATCCCTCTGCATTAATTTTTACTTTAACCAGTAGACAACTCAAAATCAAATCCACAAGATCGAAATAAAATCGCGAAGGGAAACACATTTTTTGTATGTACTTTTTAATTGCATTATCGGTTATTGAGTAGGTATGTAGGAATTAACTCATAGTTATGTTGAAATTAGTATAGGGTTGGGGGGTAGTGGGTTCATTTATTGTTACTAATTTGTTGGAAGGGTGGAGGGAATGGGGACACAAAGCCTTATAAGTCTGTATTTGCTTATGTAAAAATAACATGATGAGAAAATATATTTAAAGATTAGACTTTTTACTGTTTTTGAGATCCCTTCAAAGTGAGGGAATGGGGACACAGGACCTCATAAATTGCTTGTGTAAAAATAACGTGAGGAGAAAATATATTTAAAGATTAGACTTTTTTACTGTTGAGGTTTGAGATCCCTTCAAAGTGAACCAACAAAACAGGATTCCGAGGGATCATCACTATAAGAATCTAAAAATTGATGTGGGCATGTATCATGTGGCATCATGCACGGACTATCAATTAGTCAAGTGACCAGATCACATACAAATGGCGATGGGCCAAAGACAGTGGCGGAGCCAGGAAAGTTGCGAGGGGGGAGCGACTTTACACGGGGGTTCGGGGGCAGCGCCCCCGAATTTTTTTTTCCAGATCGGGTTATGAAATAGACGAATCGGATCTACAAAAAAACTTAAACAAATGCATTTTCACAATACCGAAAACATAAATAATAGAAGAAAAAGTAGTCAAATTTTACTATTACATTCAAGTAGCACTAAATTTAGTGTTTTTCGACAATTGACGCCTACGCGTACTCATATATTGAAAACGATTCAAGATTCTTACATTAGGAATCTTAACAAAGAGTTCTTTCTCGATGTATACCACTAAAGCATCGTTCAAATATTGATCTCCCATCCTATTTCGCAACTCTGTCTTAACATTTTTTATTGCCGAAAATGCTCTCTCAACTGAAGCTGTCGCGATGGGGGAGCGAAATCGGACAAAATCGCAGGCGAAGCATACCTCTACTGAAGGAATTTCCGGCGCGGGGGGAGCGGCCGCTACCTCCGGCTCCCCCCTGGCTCCGCCACTGGCCAAAGAGAAGTTCTTAATTTGTTTCAGTCCATACAGAAGAGATTGTTTGGAACTGCAAATAGTCAATTGGCAAGAGTGTGAGCACAATAACGGCAGAGAGGAACATGAATCTCTCTAGGGACCACAACAACCTTCCTGTGAGTGAGGGAGAATTTGCTCATGATGACACAAGTAGAAGGGAACTTCATGCTCAAAGCCATCTTCGTCTTTGCCTTTAGAGATTACCTCATTCAGTGTCCAAGAACTAGGTGTAATTGTGATTTGTTACTAAATGGCAGAAGCTGGGTGCAGTGCCAGAACAAAGATGCTATGGTAATTTGGAGGACAGGCTTTTTCTTGAATGGGCAGGGATCTTACATGCTTAAGTTGTGTCATGGTATGAGTTTCATATAAAATTTTGAATGCATAGTTCTTATTTGAGTGGTTATTTAGGAATAAAGAAGTCATCTGCAAAGGGCTAGTGGGTTACTGGTTTATTGGGTCGTTTTGTTTTTACTAGTTGTTAGCAAGTCGAGGGAGTGGGTTAGTGTCGTCGTCCTATTATGCGTATCTATCTTTTATTTCAAAATGATTTGAGAAGAAAAATGTTTTCAAAGTTTAGCCTTTTGCTAATGGACGCCATGGTTCCTCTCAAAACAAACGAATAAAAGAGGATTTGGAGTGGATTAGTTTTGTACACTTGTACTCCCATGTGTACCTACATTTTTTTTGAAAAATGATCCAAGAAAAAAATTATTTTCAAAGCTTAGCTTTTTGCTAATGGAGGTCTTTGTTCCCCTCAAAGTGAGCCAGCAAAAGAGGATTTGATGGGTTTGCCTTAATGGACTTCAATGTAACAGGCTTCCGGAGCAAAAAATTAAAAACTACAGGCTAACTGTTGAAGATAGGATCATACTATTATATGATTTAAAATCATCTGAATGTCTTGTATGGGGGTGCTATGAGGATGTAAGGAGTTGTATTGTGGAACTTTTTGACATCAGAATGCTATTATTAAGATAACCTTGGCACTTAGAGAGTATTGAGTGGCAGATTTCTCTCATTTCCAGCATGAATTATTAAAAAACTTTTCATACCATCCCAATCACGAAAGATAAAAATTACTTAAAACTTTCTATGCTATCTAGCTAATTACCTGGCAAATGTTCCAACTTTGTTTGGCATCCAATTTGTTTATTTAATTTTTCTTTTATGTATATATTTCAAATATTAAGATTCACTATTTAGGTGTTTAATTTCAACAGCTGATGGCATAGGTGACTGACGAGTGTGCATGATGGCTAGTAAATATGATGTTTCTTATTGCATAGTCTGGGAGACGAATTAAAAATCTGTGCTTTAATCTGATTTTTAATGGTATTGGTGATATTCATATTTCAGGTGAATAGCATTCTCTCAGCAATAAAGAAGAAAAAGTCCATGGATACCATCATTCTTTCATTAGTTGCCTCAGTTTGCACATTTCTGATATTGATTTATTGGTTGACCAAATAGGGAAGTAAAATAGCAGGTTCAGTCAATACTCATGGAGGTTTCCTTCCATGTCATTGTTTGTAAACTCACAATGTTAGCTTTCAATAAAAATTGTGTGTCAATTTTGTATATGTTCGGCTATGGACTGGGAACTCCAAAGTTGTTATTGATACATGGCTAGTTATATTACTCAGTTTTGGGACCAACTTTTTTGGAGTATCACATGTATCAGTCTCTTCTTGTCTGGGAGTAAGCATGGCTGATCAATATTCTTATCGTTGCGAATCAGTGTATAGGATTTTATTTATCACTCCCACCGTCCCAAAATAAGTGAATTTTTCAATGAGTCTCTGATGCGACAAAAATTCTGCGTCAGAGACTACCACTCTTGTATCTCGTGGAAGACTCTTGGCATTCTTTTTCCTTTTTCTTCCCCCAAAAAATCCTAAGTCTGAACCAGGAGGTTTAATGCACCCTAATTATCCAACTTAAAGTGTTTAATTCATACTTTTTCCATTACATTTTAAAACTGTCAATGATAGTGACATATTGTGAAGAAAAAATTTTGTTTTCGGAATAATAAAAATGAAATAGAGAAACTATTGTGAGGAAAAAATTTCGTTTTCAGAATAATAAAAATTTCGTTTTCGGAATAATTTGAGTGAGAAGTTTCTGAGAGAATGGTGGGGTAAATGTTTGGTCCTATACTTGCTTATGTGGCCCCTGGTTTTGATGTGTTCTTGAATTATAGGACTAAATTATCCTCTTCTGGGGGCAATTGATCTCTTTTTTTCTAATTTCTTTGTTGTTCTAAAATGAGTGGCAAATTTAATTAATTAATTTATTTTTGAGTAAATATTTTAAATTTCTAATATATATAATTACTATTAATAGTTTATTTATTATTTTTATAATAATTAAATATTTTAAATAATTATATAGTAAAAAAAAATTATGTTAAATCTTATGAAAGAAAAAATTATTACTATAAAGGATTAATTTTCACACCCCCCCCCTCAAATATGTGGTTGGAAGCGAAAAAACGATAGATAGAAAAGGTGGTTATAATGTATGTTTTTGGCTTTAAATACGGATGGCAATTTCTCGGAACTCGATCCGAATCCGATGACGTCCCGCCCCGAAAAATCCGATTTTTTCATATTTTTTAAAGACCCGATCGGGTTCGGGGCGGATTCGGATTTAGCTTTCACCCCGCCCCTAACCCGTCCCGCCCCGACTAGTGTTATGTATAATTGTTTTTTAAATATATATAGTATACATTGAAAACTAGACATAACAATGAAGTGTAGTGTAGTGGTAAGAGTTCTTATATGTTTCTAATAGGTCACATGTTCAAAACATGGAGGGATTACGTGTCGGATCCGGTCCGGTTTTAGAGATACCCGCCCCTAACCCGCCCGTTGCCATCCCTAGCTTTAAACATGGGCCTCATTTGGATAGAGAAATTAAGAAAATCTCGCAAAAGAGAAGGGAGATTTATCATCATCCACTTTTTGACTAGACTATTAATGGAAAACGAAATCATGCAACATATGTTTATTTTTAGTGGATTACACTATCATTGTTAACATTTTATGCATCTCCATTTATCCATATTACTCTAATATCTCAAAACATAACTAAATTTTTTTTTCTTAAAATATACAAAGCTTAAATATAATAAGGAGAATAATTAAAACATTTCAACACGGTATATTTCTTTTTCTCTTACCACGTTTTTGGGGAATATTTATTATATTTTTATATTTTTTTATAACAAAAATACCGACATATATCTCCTCGCTTGTCAAGTGTGAGTCTGTATAGCCCTGACAAAATAGTTAAAATTAACTTACTTTAATTCACTTTAACTCGTTAAACAATTTAATTCATTTAATCATAAATATATATTAGAATGTGTAAAAAAAAATAATATTAAAGTGTATTCAATAGGTGATGCAAGTTTACTTCGATTAATTTATTTTTTATTAATAACGCCACACGACTTTCAATTTTTTTTTTTTTTTTTTGAGACTTTATCGATCGATGGGGTACATGAATAGAGGGTTGGGACTTTGGGTGAAAGTTGCTAAAAACATATTAATAGGGAGTAATTGTTAAACTAGTGGAAAGCCAAGATTACACTTATCTCACGGGTTTACTTTGAAGATTTGATGACATTAAAACTATCTATCTTATAAAACAAGGCATGGACCCACAATTAAGTGAATAGTAACTCAAATGAATAGTAATTTTTTGGGAAATGTGTGGGTGAGTGTGAGAGTGTGTGGGGGAAGGGGGACAAAAAGTATATATGGATGGGTGTGTTGGAAAGAGAGATGGGTGATGGAAAAGTGGGGGACAAAAAATATGTGTAGGGAAATGTGTAATTTTTTTATTTTTTGACTTAATTATTTTAAAAATATAT
>JAOWAN010000050.1:9415792-9429157 GCA_028566635.1 Lobelia cardinalis | reverse complement strand
GCCCCCTTTTTTTTCTTTTAATCTTTTCTTTTGCAAATTACTATTATACCCTTATAGTAATGCCATATCAGCAAAAAATTTTGACCAAATTTACGGTCAACTCGATCAATTTCAATTTAGAGACCAAATTAGGTTACGTTTAATAGGTTGAGTATGAAATCAGGGCAAGAAAATAGGTAGGGACTATTATGACAAAAAGGTAATACGTTAGGGACCAAAAAGGGTGTTTTGCCGTAATAAGTTTGAAATAAATATAATACAAAATGACTTTAACAAAAACAAAAGTAAAATATAGAAATATAATAATACGAATGTATAACACAACAACATGAACAAAAGACAAAAACGTATCACGTTATTTCTATTATTTCGGTTGCGTAAAATCCAAAAAGGACGAAAATGAAAAAAAATAAAAGGTGCGAAGTATAATTAGGGAGTTGTCGTCTTATTTCAACAATATTGGTTTTTTCTTATGATTATAATTGTAGAAATTATATGGAGCTCCTAAGTGCTACTAGTAAAAAGCATTCATTTAAGTAAGTGAGATATACACACATTAGACAAGTGAGTGGGCAAATTTCATAATTTATTGAATCAGTCCATGATTTACAAAATCGGTTATAACTGATTCCGTAATTTTAGCAATCGGTTATAAAAACAATGTTTATTTTTATTATGATAGATGTTTATTTTCTATAACCAAATGTTCATTTACAATATTCTTATTGTTATTGTTGATTATCTGTTTTATTATAATGTTCATTTAGTTCAATGGTATGTTCATTTTACATAATTTTATTGTTCATTTAATTCAACGGTATTATAGTATTTATTTAATTTACAGCATTTCACTTTAATTAATGTTCATTTTTCGATACTTAGTATTTATTTTATGGGAGAGAGTGGGAAAAGAAGCACCTAAGTGCTCCACATACCATCAGTTATAATTGTGCTTTAACTCCTCATATAAGCAGGTGATAAATAATGATCCCTTTGTTTCATAGTTGATGACTCTTTAATAAAAATAAATAAATAATTTCAAAATAGTTAATTTTTTAGAAATTTTAAGCTTTTTTACCTCAATTTTTCTAAATTGTCCTCATATTTTCTCAACTACCTATTGTCATTAATTACATTTAACTCTTTTGCTATCAATAAAGAAAGAGTTTTTAATAAAGGTAAATTTATTTGTATATATTATGTTTTAATATGTGTGCACCAATTTAAATAGTCATCTATCCTGAAACAAATTGAGTGTTATATTTTGCTGCTTGATTAAAGAATAATATATTTTTTAGATCGTTTTATTTGAAGAATTATAGGAGTAATTTTTCTGTTTTTGGTAAGCTCGTTTAACCATTTTTTTTTTGTAAGAAATAAATATGAATCACATAATTAAAATACTTTTGTAAAAAATACACGTTTTTTTTTTTGGGAGGGGGGGGGGGGGAATTACACTTTTTCAATCAATTTATTAATCACACGTTTTAGATTCAACTTTCAAATAAGCTTTCATACTAAAACGTCGTGTGGTCATCGCCATCCATCTCCCTTCATTTTTGATATTTCATCCACAACATATGAGATTTTGAAATTGTATATGTTTTTTTTTTTTTTTTGGGCCCCGGGGGCATGAGAAGGGATCGAACCTGAGATCTTACATACTGTAAAACTCGGCTCTACCACTGAGTCACTCCTTGGTTCCCCCCGAAATTGTATATGTTAGATAGGATAGATCCACTAATTAATTAATTGATCATAAACATTCACATTAGTGATATGTCATTTCTTTTGCATTTTCTCATACACATTTTCATCCATGATCACCATCACGTCATCAACGTAATTCGAACTTCAAGTTTTCAAAGAAACTTTTATACAACACTTTCATATCTTATTGTTGTTTCAATTGTTTTCTATGGCACGAGTCCACTTTTTATCTCAACAATAATTAGAAGTCAAGTCTTCCCATCCTTAAAAGCTACCAAAATCATCATTTGCAAGCTTTACATTACTGACTAATGTACATTCATACAACGTAACGACGCTGCGTATTGAGCAAAATCGACATGTTCCCTATGCAAAACATAAATATTTTGATGGAAGTCGCTATGAGTCGATTGATGATTCGGAGTTCGACATAAGCCTTAACATGATCATTGTACATTCAGAAAGTCACAAATTCGACGAATGTTGAGAAAGATAAATCATATTAAAGTTGACAAAAAGAAGTTGATCATTTGACGGGAAGGAGTTCAATTTACTCCAAAAAAGAGGATTGATCATATGTATAATGAGGATAATCACAAGTCTCATAAAAATTTCATATCTAGCTACACACTTATCCCTAATTTTATTCAAATATTTCGGTAGTGCCTTAATTACAATCCAAATGTTAGGAGACATTTTTACAAAAGAAAATCAATCAACCAATAACTACAAAAAGGCCCCTTAGGCCTCTTAGAAAAAAGATTAGTCATTCTCTTTGATGTACAATTCTTTGATTTTTAAAATAAGCAATGGTTAAAGATCTCTATTTGCAGAGCATTTAAGAACAAAAATATGTTTTCAATAGTAGTTAATATTTTTTTACATTGCTCATTGGTATTAAAAACTTTATTCTGAATTAATTAAATTTAAAACATTTTCTAAACGAGCTTACCACTTGAACTAGTACCGTTTGTTCAACTGTAGGTATTTTAATTGTTCATTTAAGGAAAAAATTGGAGGAACCTTCTGTGTTTTTCGGGTTTTAGGGATGAGCCCCACATATTTTTTTTCGTGAGGATTAGCCCCCTGACGTTAATTTTGTTAGATTGCCATCCATTTTTCTAATGATGAATTGGACATTGACATAATTACCCTTATTTAAACAGGGATCAAAGTGAAAAAAATATGATTACAAACAAAAATATAAAAGTGTAAAATACTACAAAAATATATTTAAATGTTATTAAAAATAAAATTAAAAAATAAATAATAAAAAAAGTTTTAAAAAAACTTCCTAATTAGTTCTGATTTATAAGACATCCCAAAAATTAGTCAACCAACTTTTTAATTTATAAAACTTCCTAAAGAATACTTCTCAATTAACCAAAAAACTTCCTAATTAATCAAAAAACTTTCTAATTAATTAAAATACTTCCTAATTAATTAAAAATACTTTATAATGAATCAAAAAACATCCGGATTTATAAATTAGTCAATTAGTCACAAAAAATTTCCTAAAAAAACATATTTAATAAAAAAGATTCCTAAAAAAAACCTAATTGGTCAAAAGTTCCTAACTCTCCCCATCCCTTATAATTTTTTTCTTCCTCCCGTCTGCTTGCGAGTTCTAATGCTTCGATGTCAAAGACCAGATTTGAGGAATCGGTAGGGTTTTTTATTTGATTCTTGCTTGATGTTGTTGTTGCCCAATTGATTTGGGAATTCTTCCCCCTTCATTCTTCTCCGCCCTAACTCTAGCCCCGTAAATTGATCCGGGGAGAATGAGGAGTTTTGTTTGGGGGAAAAACTTAGGGTTTCAATTTGAGGAGAAGAAGTAGAAATCTGATGCCTCACCCTTTGTTTCGATTCGGTACCTGGCCGGAGTCGTCGGCTGCGCTGCGAATGAATTTTAACGAGCCATTGTGGTAGCGGTGGTGGGTTATTTCCGGTGCCGATCAATGTCCTCATTGGTCTCCATCACTTTCATCCCCTTTGCAATCGCCGACTTCTTCATCGTAACAGAGGAGAGTTTGAAATGGTGTCATTTACTTCTTCTAATTCTTGTGGGTATTGGGTTGTGTGAGAAATGAATTATGGGTAGGATCCTAAATGGTTTTTGAGGGGATGTGGTCTTTAATGTGTATGTGTATGCGCATGTGGTGGGTGATAAAGGGAGGTAGGAGGTTTTTGAGTTTTTCAGATCTGGGGAGAAAAAGGGATGAGGACAGTGACCGGAGATATGATCGGAGAATGAGGGAAGAAGAAGAATTACGGGGAATAAGATGGATTAAGTTAGAGCTATTTTTCATTGCTCCGAGCTACCATGAAAATGGAGATATTTATGCAAAGAAACAATGGGGAGATCATGAAGTAGAAAAAGAACAAGGGTAAATAAAAGAAATTAAGTTAGAGATAATTTTGTTTTTATGTTTTGAAAAGGGTAAAATAGTTTCCTATTAATTTCTATTTTATATTATAAAGTTTTTATTTCATTTTGATCTTTTATGAATAGAGGCCAACTGAATTAACGTTAAGGAGACTAAGGGTTGGGTCAGCAAGTCAATTGTTAATGATTTGATATGATCTTTTATAATGATTAAAGTGAAAAAGTAAGAGAGAGATAAAAAATAAAAAACTAAAAGTGATAATATGTCGATTTGGTGACCCAATGATAACCCTTATTAAAAAAAAAGTATGTGAGACTCGTCCTAAAATTCGAAAAGTACAGGGCTCCTCTAATTTTTCCATTCATTTAATTAGGAATTAGGGCGTAAAATCAAAATACGTCGGTGTATGGGTGGGGACATGGCATATGTCGTAATATATCGAAAAGAACAAGGGCATTGGCTTTGCCTCGTAGACAAGCAAAACGTGGAGAGTCTAGAGTAAGCGTCTCGCCGGTGTAACCTAAGCAGTCAGATCCTTTTCTTCCTCTTTCTCTCCAACACACAATTTAAAAAAAAAATACTACTGCTGTACTACTCCTAAATCCACAAATAAAATAATCCCAACGAGAATTTAAAGTGACCACAATTTCGAATCCCAAGTTGCCTCCTGAAATTCCTCCAATTCTTCTTCAAACCCAAAAACCCAAACCCCAAAAAATTCAAGACACTTTAATCTTAATTTGTTAGGCACAAGAAGAGAATTCGAATTCGAATTCTGGGTTTCGTTAATTGTTAAGGCACAGAAATTGGTGGAAAAAATGTTGTGTAGAATGATTCCGAGGAAGAGGAAGACAGGGGCGGTTCCGGTGTACTTGAATGTATACGATCTGACCCCGATCAATGGCTATGCTTACTGGCTGGGCCTTGGTGTTTATCATTCTGGTGTTCAAGGTTTGTGCTTTTCAATTCTTTTTGTCTCACTTTCATTTGTATATATTGTGTTTGCATATGGTGTATCCATACTATACAGCTTTTGTTTGGCCTTTTGAGAAAATGAGGAAAGATGGGAAAGAAAATTTTGAATCTTGTGCTAACTGAACTGATTATTCATTTGTAGTTTGACAACGATTATGCAAGATCAGTTTTTTTTTTTTTTTAATTGGTTTCTGGGTATGTGTTATTTGAAGTCTTGGGTTTCTATGGATCATGGGTATGGCCTAGAGGATAAGTAAGCTTACTTGCCTGTGTTTGCAGGCTTGAGTGGAGGAAGAAGATTTGGGAATCATTGTTTTTGTGAACATTAAAAAAGAAGAAGAAGAGAATAATAGAGGGATTTGGTTTTTCTTTTGTTTTGTTTTTGTGCATTTGGGTTCTCATATTAATTTTCCTGATTCTTGGCTTTTGCTGGTTTTCTGTATGTTGGTCAATATTGGTAGCTGCATTTGGTTTGGTAAGTCCAAATGAATCTGCAGATCTCAACTAATTTTAGAACTTAAGAATCTGTTTGGTTGCTGAGATTAGAGAGGAATTGAAGAAGTTTATTATCTAACATTTTAACGAATTAATTAGATATTGTGATTTGTTGTTGATCTGAATTTTTTCTCTCTTCTTCTTTTTAAACCTGCTTAAACATTCTATGAACATTATTTATTTATTTTGGGATGACCAAATGATGACTGTGGTTTCTTTCTGAGGGGTATAAAATATTTTTTTCTCTCTTGGCATTGTTCATTTTTATGTCTACATTTACACATGCGCTCGCAATTGTATGTGTGTTTGTGTATTTGTTTTTTCTATTGTATTTTGCTAGTTGCTGTTGAAATTTTGAGTTTGTTTTACAAAGAAGTCAACTGAGACATACTCAAATCAGTTTAGTGGAAGATTTCTTTCTTTTCCACTTTTCTTTAGCAGCCAACAGAGACACATTGGTGTACATATTTATTCAGTGATGCTGATGTGCTGTTTTTGTAGAATAACTTCAGTTATGATCTAATAATTTGCATTGTCGCTCTTAAATTTTGACAGTTCACGGGGTAGAATATGCATTCGGTGCACATGAGCATTCAACAACTGGGATATTTGAAGTAGAGCCAAAACTGTGTCCGGGATTCACGTTTAGAAAATCAATGTTGATAGGAAGAACGGACTTGGGTCCAAAAGATGTCCGTGCATTTATGGAGAAATTAGCTGAGGAATATTCAGGCAACACTTACAACCTCATCACCAAGAACTGTAACCACTTCTGCAGTGATGTTTGTGTAAGGTTGACAGGGAAGCCAATTCCTAGCTGGGTCAATCGTCTTGCTCGACTTGGTAAGAACTCTAACCTTTCTAGTGACTTTTTTATTTTTATGAATTTGAATCATGATAAAAAGTATATCTCTTCTCTTGTTTTGCCATTGAATTAGCCACTGTTATTTTTCTTTTTGAAAGTACTTGTACGTGTGAACTTTGAAAGAGCTGGTTGAGTTTGCTTTGAAAGTAGCTGGAATCATTTTGGCAGTTTTGACATTAGCTAACATTATAGTAATATCCCCTACTACCATCCCAACCAAATTGACTTAAAGTTAGTTTCACCCTTTAATTAATCAATAGTTCCCATTCGTATTTAGTTGTAGAGAATTGCATTGTAGCCCATAAGTATCATATGTCAAATATAAAAGTACTGTCCCCAGTGCCATTTGAAGAGTTACATTATCCTCTTTCATTTGTCTGACCTTAATACCCCTTAGATTTACAGATGAGAATTTCCATGTCGAATCAATCAAATTACATCAATGGAGGCCACACTACTGATAGGGGTACTTTAGGAAATTGATAACTTTTGAACCAAACCCCTTTTTAATTTGCATAACAAGTGAAAGTTTATATCTTGAGTTGGGACATAGAGAGTGTTAAACACCTCAAAATTCATTTGAAAACCTGTCAAGTTGACACTAAATTCAAAATAAGTCCTTTCTTTTATTGGGATAGATGAAGTGTTTTAAACTACTTAAAAATATTTAAGCTTCTTACCCTTCACTCGTTTATGTCAAAAGTGGTGGCAGACCTCCATTGATAAAGTTGGGATGCTCCCGTGCTTTAAGCTTTTGTTATTGTTTATTTGTTTATTCTCGTAACCTTAGGTGGGCAAGGCATTTGGCATAAAAAATGGCATTTGATGGGCTATGGGTTTCCACTGTGTCCGTACTTTACAGCACAATTCGGTGGTCCTTGTAGCTATGGGACCATCAAATTTAGTGGTTCTATGAATCAACATTTGTGTATGTTAAGATATACTTTTAAATTACAAAATTTTCTGATGCAATTGGAACTTGGTTGGCAGATATAACTTGAATTTAAAACCAATTAGTGACTTATTGAGAAAAGATCATTTATGTGGAGCACTTCAACTTGATACAGCCTCGAACCAAGAAAGAATTTTATATTTTATTGGGTAAAAATCAGTTTTGATCAGCTTCTATATTATAAAATCTCGCCTATCATCTTAATCTTTGTGAATTTTGACTTTTGAAGGTTTTCTATGCAACTGTGTTCTCCCAGCTGGTTTGAATGATACGAAGGTTCGGCATATTAGAGCAGAAGATAGAACTAATGAGAAGAAAAAGCTGAGAAGCCATTCAAGTAGGTTTACGTCATCTTCTAATCCCCAACCTCCCCTTCCTTCGTCATCTCGTCCTTCTGCTTCCGATACCAGACCTAGAAGACAGAGAACTCGTCCTCCTACAGCATGTTCGAATCCTCCTAGTGCAGTCTCAGTCACAAAGGTTTAATTGGAGTTTAAAATTTGAAACTTCAAAACTGGGTGAATGTTGTGGAGATTGTGCAGATAGAGAGTGTTTTAAAACTTGAAAAAAGAAATTTCTTCGGCTTCTCTCTCTTCCTCTCTCACAGCATGAACAAGCTTTTAAAAAGTTCCTTTGAGCCTTTTGCTTACAATATAAGGGAACAATCCATGCTTTTCTCCGAAATTATGTGGAATGGACAAGTTGTTGATTGTAAGAGGGTGGTAGAGAAACAAAGTTTTACAGGTTATATTGTACATATGTTAACAACATTAGTAGAGAAGTGAAGTTTTGTTATAAAAGTGAGGGCGTGCTAAATTGGTGGAAGTAGACGCATGCTGCGCTGCCTGTTTAGTTGGGTCCAAGTCCTTTTAAAGTTGCTTTATAATCATGGGTGTGATAAGAGTATGCAAGTGTGCATTGTCTAGGATACTTTGCTTACTGGTCCCACTCTAGGGTGTTACATTGGTAAAAGATGGCGACATCTCTCCATGTGATGCATGCCTCCTCAGAGAAAAAAAAAAAAAAAAAAAAAAACTATAAAGGAAAAAGAACTTTGTATGTGACGGTTTTAGATCAGTTAAATTGCCACACTGACTATAAGTGGTATTATCATTTGTTCTTCTTGGGATATTGGACAAGCGTATAATCTAGCACTTTGTGGTGACAAGATTGGTTTGGGAGCATAACGAGGGTTCCAAACGAGTACATGATAGTCTGAATGATTCGATAGATCTGGGATTAGCGCATATGCACACACCATCTCTTGACCTCTAATGTGTTATCCTTTCCATACTCTTTACTTCCCTTTGGAATGATTTTCCATCTAATGGCGGCTACATGTTTATTGTATAAGGCGGACGACGGCCTTGCTGCTTGTAGCTGCCAGAACAAACATTGTTCTCCCATGGGGGAGGATACTGGATCCATCTTCATGATCGGGCTTTGATAGGAATAGGATACAATTGGTTTAAGGGGCTGCCTCCGTGATGCTTGGTTGACTGTTTTCCGCTTGACGCTCAATATCTACAGTCCGTCTGATGAGCGCCTAGGCGCTTGATTCTAAATCGAGCGCCCAATGCACATATATGTGTTATAAAATGCATATATATGTATTATGAAATGTACATATTAACTATTAACATATTAATGATATAATTAATATGTGTATTTTATAACAAATATATGTGCATTTTATAACACATATATATGCATTGGGCGCTCGATTTAGAACCGAACACATAGGCGCTCATCAGATTTTCTACAATATCTAATCTCAAATCTTCGTTGACACCTATTATTTTTGATGTGTTAGCCGTGTAAAAGGCGACCATTTCGCACGGTTCGGGGATCACTTGACTGATCTGCGATACCCAACAAGGGCGTAGATTACCAGTTCGGACCAAATTAGTCATTAAATTGAGATTCTTTCGTTTCCCTCCTTATCAGAGAGGGGAATCGGCCAGTAGGGGTGCAACGGTTCTGTTTGGGGTATAAACCACAAGTCGAACCGCACTCTATCGGTTTGGAGAATTTTAAACCTAAATCGAATCGTAAAACTAACAAACCGAACCGATAAACTGCGGTTTGGTTTATCGGTTTAGAAAAAATCTTGTAATTTTGTAAAAAAAAAAATTTTAATATAACTTATGATTTATAACAAAAAATTTAAAAAATATATTTTTAACATTAATAGCATACAGGGCTGTTCCTGTGATTTAGAAGGCCCTCTGCTAATCATTAAAATTAGGCCCCTAATGTATAAAAAATTATTATTCTTTAATTTCATTAAAATTTATTTATATTTATTTTTGATCGTTCTAAACTATTTTTTTATTTTTAGATTAATTTCAGTCTTATATTTTATTGGTATAAACATGTTAAGTCATATTTTTAATATCAATAAAAGATAATGTGAAAAAAAAAATTGAGACGGGTGGAGTATTAATAGATATTAATTTAAACTTGAGACGGAGGGAATATTAATATATATTAAGTTAAACTTGAGAGGGAGGGAGTATTAATATAATATTAAATTAAATTTTTATAATCGACATAAATATATTTTTTTCGTTTCAAAATAGATATCTAAATAAGTTAACTTAACTAATATGTGAATAAAATTGAGAACTAGTTGTTGGTTCAAAAGAAATTTGTGACTTAAATTTTTTTTTTGTTCCAAAAAAAATAAATACTTACTTTGAAACACCTCTACAAAAAATAATAAACATATATTTTGGAACAAAAGAGAATAATTTTTTAAATTACTTTATCGATATTTCTCTTATTTTTGTATTATAAATTTAGTTAAATTAAATTATCAAATAAAAATAAATTACTTATAAATTTTGGGACCCTTTAATTTTGGGGGTTCTGGACGGTCGACCACCTCGCCCATGTCCAGAGACGGCCCTGATAGCATATGATCATAATAAAAATTAAAAAACTACGCAATTATATTATTTATTTATATAATATTTGGCACAATACAACTTAAAAATTATAAAATTTATAAGTTCATCATAATATAATCAAGTTTAAGTTAGAATATAATTATTATTCTATTATATATATAAAATTAAAAGGAGTACATATAAATATATAAAAAATATGAGGAATTTATATGAAAAAATATATATACATTAGATATCGGTTTAATTTGATTTGAGGTGGCGAAATTGCAAATCGAACTGAACCGTTCAATTTGGAAACTTCTCGAACCGTAACCGATCAAATCAAGTTTATTGATTTGGTTCGATTCGATTCGATTCGATTATATTCTCGGGTATCCAATCAATTAACTTACCTGATTTCAGTTTAGTTGGCCCAAATCACATTATGTAGGCCAATTGTTTTGTTAAGGCCCAAACCTGTTGAAGATTTCTTGGGTGGTCTAAGTTCATAAAAGTGCCTTTTGGTACATGGATTGCCATCAGTATATTAGGGGCACATGCGCTTAATGATGAGAATATCCACGAATATTTCAACTCGTTCGCTCTCTTCCATCCTATTTCATCTTTTTTAATTAATCTAATTAAAATTTAAAATTTAGGGATTGGTTTTTTTTTATATTTTAAAAATAATCGTATAAATCTCCTACTCTCTCTAACTTTTTTTAATTAATCTAACTAATTCCTAAAATTTAGAGATTATTTTTTTACTATATTTCTAAAATATTCGTATAAATTAATTAAACTAATTCCTAAATTTATGAAATCGTAATTTATTTTCTCTCTATTTCATAATAATTGCAGAAAATTATTATTTTTTTCAAAATATCAAAAATTTAATTCGAAAAAATTCATATTTATGCAATTACTCCAGCTAATGAACATGAACAATAGATTTAATGAATATCAATAATAAATATAATGAACATGAAGAATGCAAATTAATGAACACGAATAAAATAAATACAGCTAATTAATATAAAATACATTATCAATGAACATTAATATTTTATAAAATGAACACAGTAGTTTGATGATATGAACACATGATACTTTTAATAAAAATATATCACGTTTATATATACAATGAATAAAATAATATAATGAATGAATATGCTCAAATATAGAGGCAGATAGGGGTATTAAATTTTTAAGTAATTACAAAATTTTTATCGAACGGGCTTAAAAAAGTACGTCATCTCGACCGTTTAATTTTCTAAATATAATAATTATTAAAAACAATTTAATTTTTAAGATTTAAATGATTGTCAATAGAATAGATTCGATAACATCCAATTGGATTGGAGTACATATATAGTTGTATCAATTATAACATCCAATACTTTCAATCCAAATTCCAAAGCATCAATCGCATATCACAAGTGTGATACTATATAATATTTGATATTTTTTTTCGTGTTTTAAAAATTATAAGTGATTTTTGAAAAAAATAAAACACTTAAAAGAAAATAAAGAAAAAAAATTTAATTTTTGATTGATTCCAAATTTTTTTACTTCCCTCCTTTTCTTTTTTACTATAATTATTGTAAAATGTAATAATATATTTTTAAAAATGACTGCATATCTCTTTCGGGTAATTTACACATCTCACCCTCATGGTTTGGCAAAATTCCGTTACCCCCCCTCAAGTTTAGCCATTATACGAAGCCTCTCTTTTATCTATTTTTTGATTAATTTAATTAATTTATAATTTTTATATAAATATAATATAAACAAAAATACTTTAAATATGTTAATTTTAAAAAAATTTAAATTTTAATATAGTTGATCATAATTACTTTAAAATTAGGTGTATTTAAATTAAAGATTAATATATATATATTCAAACAAAAAATAAAAGAAAAAAGGAAAAATAATTCTAATATTAAAGTTAAATGCACACACACATATAATTAAATATGTATCATATATACCATATATATCAAGTCAATCCCTCTTATGAAAATAATTAATTTATTATTTAAAATTTTTATATTATTTTATATGTACTACTTTTTAACTATAAATATATTTTTATTTGAATGTACATGTACATGTGCATATTAATATTTATTATATATATATCTGAACTTTATTCGTAAAAGAATATTAATATATAAAAAATTGATTATACAAATTATTTTTTAAAGAAAGATTGACTTAATGTATAGAAAATTGATGTAGTATAAATATATAATTAACTAATTACACATCATAGCATATATACATCAAGTCAATCATTCTTTCAAAAATAATTTACAAATTTATATTATTTCATAATTTTTACTTTTAAACTATGCTATTTTATATTAATAGAATATATGCACATATATTTATATATATTTAATATTAATTATAAATTAACGAATTTAACTTGAATGAATTTGTTGATTTCGAAATATGAACATGAAATCGAAAGAGAAATGAAAAAATATTTTTTATGATAAAAATAAATAAATTATGAATAATATATTATTTTAAATTATAAATTATTTTAATAAAAGGGATTGACATAATATATATGGTACATATTTAAAAATATATATATATATGTGTGTGTATGTATTTAACTTTAATATTATAAGAAGTTTTTCTTTATTCTTTTATTTTTTTAATTATATATTAATTTTCAAAATAATTATGATCAACTATATTAAAATTTGATAAATTTTATTAAATAAATATTTTTAAAATATTTTTTATTTATGTTATATTTATATAATAATTATAAATTAATTAAATTAATCAATAAAATTAATAAAAGAATAGGCATTGTGTAATGGCTAAAGTTGAAAGAAAATAATAAAATTTGATCAAATCATAAGAGTGAGCGATGTAAATTACCTATCGCATTCTGATCTAAACGTAAATGATTTTTTTATGAAAAAACTTCTTATAAAAAAGTTTGACAACATGAGTTGTTAACTTCTAAAAATAGGAAAAAGCATTCGCATATTGTTTTTGAGGAGCAGAGACGTTGTGGGGGTGGGGGTGGGGGGGGGGGGGGGGGGCAAATAATGGAATAAAAAAAAA
>JAOWAN010000050.1:9368367-9391380 GCA_028566635.1 Lobelia cardinalis | reverse complement strand
CCCTTCATTTTGGAGTAAAAACAAGCACACAGTCAAAAATCGATATTCTTGTTCCTTTTAAAATTCCTCATTTCTTTTGCTCTTCCGATCCGGTCAGTGCTCACTCACTCACACTCTCAACAGAATTTTCCCGTCTCCGGCGACGCCAAACAATGGAACCAGACGTGAGCATAGAAACAAGCTGCAGGATTCGGATCGCCGTCCTCCCGATCGGCCCAATCCAACCCTCCCTCTTCCGCAACTACGCCTCCCTCCTCTCCCGCCACCACCACGTCTCCCTCTCATCCATCAGCTCATTCTACACCGAACACCAGAAGAGCCCCTTCTCCCAGCAGCCCTGGGACTCCGGATGCCTCCGCTTCAAGTTCATGGTCGCGGGATCTCCTCCCTCCCCTTGGGAGGACTTCCAATCCAACCGCAAAATCCACGCCGTCATTGGCATCTGTCACTGTCCTTCTTCCCCCGATCTTGACTCCGTCGTGGATCAGTTTGCCATGGCGTGTAAAGGATATTCGTCGTCCCTCGTTCAGCGCTGCTTTGCTTTTTGCCCCGGCGATTCTCAGGTTTAATTCTTTTTATTAGTCAAAGACGGTACCGTATCAGTATTTGGCAGTGCGTGTGTTGCACCCTTAATCCCTATTAATCACTAGTTCTCCCACTTTGCAATGCAAATGATAACTCCCATTTTGACTATTTTTGGTCAATTTGATTCAACCTTGACAACATAATTACATTTAATTATTTCAGTCAATCTATAAAAATCGTTATTGATTGTTTACCTTGTGCAATTTTTGAATCTAAACTATTGTAAACATATTTTAAATAATAGTTTGATTTTATCTTAGGTTAACTTCTATTAAAAAGTAGATGAATAATATTTTTTTTTGGGATGGAGGTAGTACAACCAATCACTATCAATTGAGACAATTCTCAGGTTTTAGTTTTAGTTGATCGACTGTTGTGCTGTACAACCAATTAGTATTAATGAAACATGATACTAGTTTGTGGGAGGAGATGTGAAGTATGCAACACAAATGATGACTAGTGGCAAAGCTAAATGTTTGTGCAGAAAACTTTATGATATGTGAACGTCGATGCTATATTTTGATGTACAATGCATTTTTCTGGTTAAAAATCATATTCCCCACACTAACTATACCACTGATTTATAGGCTTGAGATTTAAGGAAGAAAAGAACAAGATTTCAGCTCCTTGTCATTTTTCCAGTTTTTGTGTCTTATTACGCTGTTAATTTTAGATGCTGATTCTTAGATTAGATGAGTAATGCCAAAATAATAAAACAACCAAAAGATTTTTAGATACAAAATTTGAGAGACAATGGTGATTGGACAATAGGTGTAAGTTCCAACATATAGTGGCAGGGCCTATAGACTAGTCGGGGGATCAGCAGTTGCTGAATGGTTTAAATTTGATATCCAAAATTTTGTATCACTGTTATCACCTTAGCACTACTCCTATTAGAGTCATTATATGTAATTGTGTTATTCAATTGTTTTTGTGAATCTGCAAACGATTGCATTGCTGGAAAGTGGTATCTTTCCTAGTGTAATGGGCTTTGCTCAGGCAGAAGGTAGTTAGAAGTACTTTTTAGATGCCTACAGCAGATTTTTATTCTAGTCAGTGGAGTTCAACCGAATAGATTGGTGGATGTTCCTTATGTATACAAATCTTACTGTTACCACTTTTTGTTGTGGAATGGATGAATGGTGCAAAATATGTGGCACGCTAATGGAGGTTGCGATTTTGGATCTATAAGAGTGTTTCTCTTGAGCCATCCCAAGGAGTGCATGGGCAATGATTATTGTTCGTTTGGAGGATATTGTATCATTGTTTCTAGTCTTTGTGTACAAGGGATGCTTGTGTCACTTTGCTTTCTTGCGTTATTATTACCATTATATATATTACCATTGTGCACTCTTGTTGATTTGAGTTCAGTTTGATATATGTTGAAACCCCTACACTATTTGATCTACGGTCTGTTACCTGTACCCGGCTATGATCTGAAATTTTACACCAAATGTAGTGTAAAACGACCACACCCATAGCCCCCACGCCCTCACCCATGTCGTATCGTGTTGGACACAGGTACTTTGGCAAAAGTGAAGGGTTCATGCAACATAGTCTACGGTGGACTTGCTCTTCCTTAGATTGTGTTGCTGTGGAGGTTCTTTTTCCTTGTCATGCTCCCTTGTATTGGTAGTAAGAAAATAGTGGGAAATGCTTGAACCAAGTTTGGTCCCCTGCTTATTATATGTTCTACAAGGAGTTGATGCAATACACTCATAGTTTTTAATACAGTTACTGCAAGTTAGCTTATTTGGACTCAAATCACAAGTCTTACAATTGGTATGACAGACTCAACATATTACAACAGAAGTATCAATGGTATCAGTTTTCAATGAAAACAGGAAGTTAGAATGGGTTAAGACTTTGGCGTAGCACAGTTGTTGATGCAATATTGAAATTTTTAGAGGATGATATTGGGGGTTAGTTGCACAAGTATGAGTCTACTATGTTAGTGCAGAGCTCCCTTTGGAAGAGGCTTTTGGCGTGTCATGAACCTAGACATAGATCGTTTTTAATCTGGTCTAGTGTATGCTTGCAAGCCCTTATCAAAAAGATCCGGAATGTACCTTAATCAACCCAGTTTAGTACTCTTGTAATCTTCCACTATAGAAGAACCCTTGTGCAAATTATCTATTAAGATATTTTGACGACATTAGTATGATTTCAAGTAACCTTGTTTCTTTAGTCCTGCCTTAAAATTTACGAAATTTAGTTATTTGTAGATTAAAGACTGATATTAGCTCAAGAGTAAGATTGCTTCGATTCATGTACTCAGAGCTATGGTACAACCATATATATAATTTGACTTTCTTGACATTGGACACCAAGATGACTTGAAGGTAAGCACATTTGCTGTCAAATTTATTCTGGTGGCCCAGTTGTACCAAAGACTTACCCTAGTTTGGATTGCTTTTTCCTTCCTAGTTTTGACTAACGGGCGCGTTTTACATAAGCAAGTGATTGTTGAGAAAGACACCCATTGCAGTCTAGTTTAACAGCTCAGAGTAGAAATTTAGAGTGTTTTTTCAATGTCTGGATAAATGAAGAACATTATTTGATGAAGAGAAAAATTGCACAAAAAAGAAAAGAGAACAAAAAATCAGTATCAAGCCATCTGCAGATCTATTAGAAGAAAGGAAAGAGGGGGACGAGGTTTCTCCTGCTTTTGGCATAGAAAACAGAAAATAGAACAAAATAATGTGGAAGAAGTTAGGATGGGTAAAAAGAAGTGTAGACAAAGCATGGAGAGAGCATGTTAAGGAGACTGGGTTTAATTGAGGAGTGGTTGAGGGGGATACTATTATGATTTTGAGGAGATCGTTGGCTTCTATGAAGTTCCTTTTTGGCATATGATTGAGGGCCCTCCTCCTTGTCCTATGATTGAGGTTTAAATTGCTGCTCCTTTTCGGAGATCAGACAGAGAGACCTTTGAAGGAAGCAGGTGTGCGGAGGACTGGATGCTTGGGATAAGGTGCCGGGTCTGTACATTTTTCTAATGGAAATTCTTTTGTTCTTGTTGGGATGTATTTAATGTTGACATAAAGAGATTTCTTGAATTTTATGGAAGTTGGGTTGTATGCAAGACTCAGCGCGTCAACACTGCCTTTATTACTCTCGAATTTGAGTCCCTCATGGTAAAGTATGTTATCAATTTGGTGAAGAATAAGCATAAGATCATCACAGAAGTGCTTTCTAAGAGGTTGGTGGAGGTCTAGGTTTGAATGATACTATTTTGAGGCGCAACATGCTTTTGTAGGGAGTTAGCAGCTCCTTGATGTTGCCCTTGTGGTGAATGATGTTTTGGAAGACTTGAATCATAGGGGTAGGGAGAGTGTTGTTCTTCGGATCGACTTTAAGAAGTTTATGATTTAATGATCTGGAGAGTCCTGGACTATCTGGTTCTCTTGATTTTGTGTTAGAGAGGTAGGGGTTTGAGGATAAGTTCTGCTCGCTTGTGGTCATGGTTAATAGTTAGCCCAAGAAGCGGATTCGAGCTTCTAAGGGTCTTTGACTAGGCGCTCCTTTGTTCTCTTTATCTTTTCACATTGGTACTTGATATGCGGTGTAGGCTGTTGTCTAGGTGTGAGACTACAGATCTCCTTGAAGGGTATTTGCATATGGGTGAATTGATGGTGTCTCATCTAGGTTGCGGGGATGACACTTTTTTTGTTTTGCAGGCTTCAATGGGATCAAGATCAATTTACCCGTTTTACAGATTTTTGAGTTAATGTTAGGGTTGAAGTTAATTGGGTGTTGAGGGTTAATAGTGTAGGATGACAGGATTAACACAGTCTCAGGTTCTTGGTAAATTTTCCATGTTTCTTAACTCATGCCTCTTCAATGTCACATTTTACTTGTCTCTTTTTATATTCTAAATGGGAAGGCCGAAAGGAAATATGAGACACTTTCTCTTGCACAGGACTTGTGAAGATAGTAAGGATCGTTGGTGACATGGCGGTGTTGTGTAAGTCTAATGAGGAAGGGGGCTTAGGGATGCAGAACGTGGTCCTCAGTAATATTGCCCTATGGGTTGTAAGAGGTGGATGCATTTTTTCTTAGAGCCTTAATTTCTTTGGCATAAGGTCATAACGAGCAATTTCGTTGTTCTCCAAAACAATGGGATGTGAATGTTGGTCCCTCTCTCATGCAAGTCCCCGTGTTCCATAAGTGATTTCATTTTTTTTCCGGCCTCTTATTTGCTATGTGGTGGGAAATGAGTATTTCCCTTCTTCATATCTCCTCTCCTAGCTTGTGTAAGCATCTCTATATTGTTCCTATCTTGGATTTTCATGTGTGGGTCCATAGTACCTCTTCTTGAAATTTAAATGACATGGACTCTCAAGCTGTCATGCTTTGTTTAATCAACTTCTATCATTCCATCTTTCTAATTAGGTTGACTATGTCTTTGCGATGTGCTTGAGGCATAGCGAGACTCGTGAAGATCTCTTTTTACATATCCCAACGACGTGGAGGTGATGATGCTTCTTGTTTGATATCCGGGGTGAGAATTAAATAGTGCTGTTTTTCGGGAGGCCTTACTCGTAGTTAGGTTTCACGAGCAGCAAGGAAGATCAAATTTTGTGAAGGTGTGTTGGTCGAGCATGTCACGAGGCATATGAAATTTGAGGAACTCTTGTGTCTTTAGAGAGGAGGGCTTCCTGTTCCTCTATTGTGATACAATATATCTTTTCAGGCTTCTCTTTGCACTTGAAATTGTTTGGCCTTTAGAGGAGTGCCCTTAGTTGACCTTGCACGGGACTGAGGGCAGCTTTCCATTAGTTATCTTTCAGTTTACACTTATATTATTCTGTAATTTTTTTTCCCCCTTTTAGCCCAGTGAACGGCTGGTTCTTTGTAATTGTATCACTGTCTTCTAATAAATCTCTTCTTCCCCCCACCGAAAAAAGAAGTGGAAGGGAAGACTAGGTTACAGCATCTTATGAAGAGCCATTATGCAGTCTTGGTGGCAAATATAAAACTAGTACATCATAGGTGAGGAGAGTGTCGTATCTCCAAACATTCTGGCATTTTAACAATCACTTATGCACCAGAATGTGCCAAAGACCCGCATAATCCCTATAATCCGAGTATTCAAGCTGACCCCAGATCCTCTACCCCGATATGATTAAAGGATTTACTGAATTTTAAATTCATATGCTGATCGATTGGGCTGTCCTATTTTGAATTTTCCTATCTTGGTCTTCCTTTAGGTGGAAATCCTAGGGCGACTAAGTTTGGGATCCGGTTATTGACAAGGTGTTTAGGAGGTTAGTTGGATGGGAGGGTGCTAATTTTTCTGTAGGGGGGAGAGTCACTCTCATTGAATCATGTCTTTCGAGTATTCCCATTAATTATTTATCCTTATTTAAGTTACCCACGGGAGTGGCAGAGCACTTAGAAGGGTTAATGCGTCGATTTTTGTGGTGTGGGACTGGAGAGGAGAGTAAGTCTCATTTGGTGGCTTGGAAGAAGGTGAGTCGATCCAAGGAAGAGGGGGGATTAGGGTTAGGGAACTTGATTATCAAGAATATTTCTTTGATTGGTATGTGGTTATGACGTTTTTCTCTGGAGCATGATTCTTTATGGCATATAATTATTCGGAGTAAATGCGGTGTTAACCATAATGGGTGGGATGCAATTGCAAGTCTTTCTACCACGAATGCCAGTCTCTGGAAGTTCATTTCGAGTTGTTTTCACTTTTTTACCCTTATGTCCGTTATAAGGTTGGGATTGGAAATCGAGTCCGATTTTGGGAGGATCATTGGATAGGGAATTTTCCTCTTAAGGTCTCTTTTTCTCGTTTGTGTCGACTTTTCAGTTTCCATAATGCGCCTATTGCTACTTTTCTTGTTAGGAAGGGGGGTAGGTTACTTGGGATTTTCATTTTGTTAGGAATCTCAATGATAGAGAGTCCATGTCGGTTGCAAATTTACTGCTGCAGCTGTCCTCTTTTCGTCATTCGGATCTTCAATCCGACCGGCGAATCTGAGCAGACCGGGTCTTTTTATGTGAAATCCTTTACCAAAATTCTTCATCCACATTTACGGATTGACTTTCCTTTTTACCATTTCATTTGGAAGTCCAAGGTCCCGTTTAAATACAAGGTCTTTGCTTGGTCAATGGTCCTCGGCCGTTTGAACACTAATGATTGGCAGCAAAGGAGACAATCGAAAATGTATATTTCTCCAGATGTGTGCGTTATGTGAATGAGAGCTAGTGAGTCTCTCGAGCATCTGTTTATGCATTGCTCGATGGCTCGGAGTCTTTGGTGCAAGTTGTTTGGGTTACGGGGTAAGACATCCATTATGCCTCGCGGCGCAGAAGAGTTCATTATTATTAGCCATGTGGGCTTTGGTAGATCGAGGGATGCTTCTTTGCCGTGGAATTGTGCCGCATTCAATTTATTTTGGAATATCTGGATTGAGAGAAACTCTCGGATCTTCAAAAATCATGAGTTAATGCTTTCATTGTTGTGGGAAAAGATTACCGTGCAATCTTCTCTATGGGCTAGGAGTTTTGGCGTTTTTTCGGGTCTGTCTTTGGGAGATTTAGCTAGAGGTTGGAAAGCTTCTATAGAGTAATTTCCTGTTTATCCGCCGTTTTTGGTGGATTTCTTGTCCACCTTTCCTTTTACATTATTACCCTATCAATAATATTCTTCTTTTATCAAAAAAAAAAAAAAAAAAACAAATACCAGAGTCCAAAATAGTGTTAATGCTTAACTTTTACTCTTTTATTCACTAACCTAAATCAACTCAACCATGAGGATTGAGATAAGGGAGTAGATATGGGTATTGAATCTGCTAGATATTGAAGAACTTACGCAAGAAACTGCCACACCCACACCGACACCCACACTGATGCCCACACCGACACCTGACACCGACACCCACACCCATGTCGTGGTGTAAAACACCCACACCCACCCACCCACATGTCTTTTTGTGTCGACACAGTTACTTTTGGCAAAAGTGAAGGGTCCAGGTAGGTAGAGTCGTTGTAAGATAAACTCTATTAAAGCACGAGACACTTAAACAAATCATGAAACTGATTTCTTATGTCCTGACTTAAGATAGAGTTAAAACTGCATGACCTTATTTTCTTTGAAATTATTTTCTTTTGTCATTGCAACTGAATTCATGCATTTATCCATGTTTGATGTTTCCTATAAATCCAGATTCAATTCATGTATTGGGTAATTTACTCGTTTCTTATTTGTTGCAGCTAGAGGATGACAACAAAAAAGGGGGTAAGTTGATATTGTTCCCCCCTGCTGATCAGCGAACTCAGGAGTTTCACTTGCAAACAATGGTACAAGACGTTGCTGCTTCGTTATTGATGGAATTCGAAAAGTGGGTTCTTCAGGCAGAATCTGGTGGAACTATCTTGAAGACGCCTTTAGATTCCCAAGCCAGTCTCAGCTCAGAGGAGGTTTATGTTTAGGTCTCCTAAGCATTTGATTTTTGATACTTTTGTCCTTTGTTATTAAACTTACTGTCTGAATTGATGCATCACACTTAGCCACTTATCATTCTGAACAACTATTGCAGGTCATTAAAGCAAAAAAGCGCAGGCTTGGCCGCGTGCAGAAAACCATAGGAGACTACTGTTTATTGGCTGGATCACCGGTTGATGCCAATGCCCATTATTCTACTGCTTTAGAGCTTGCTAGATTGACGGGGGATTATTTCTGGTACGCTGGGGCAATGGAAGGAGGCGTTTGCGCCTTGCTGGTAAGCATGTGAGATATGGATATTATAAATGACAGGATTTGATAATGACTCTCTTCAAGTGGTAGTTCACATATTTTAAAGTTGATGCTGCGTTTTGTGATTGAAAATGAACTATAGTACAATTGCGACGACACTAGTCCAAGACCAAGAAAAAAGATAAAATTCTTAAGAAGCTGTGAGAAAGACCTAGACACTTTTATTAACACTTAAAAATAGAAATCACGACTCATTTTATACTTATGGTATGGGAATAATTTTTTTGTGCGTGCCTTTTGTGGAAGACAAGAGGGTATTTATTAATGGAGCGGAATACTATAGCTTCACGTATTGGGGGAGTATCACCTAAAGTACGAGAAGATTGCTGAACAGTTCTACATACACTTATTGATACACTGACTAAGACTTTTCTAGAATTTACATCCTAGAGAGAATTTTCTAGAATAAAAAACAGAACTCCTAAAGCTCATGTTTAATTTTCAAAATGAATTTTTTCAAATTCAACACAAGAGTGCTAGGTTGAGCATCCTTGAGTCTTCAAACAATATCCCAATTCTCATTCATGATGAGAGCTTTAATTTATTCATTCATTGCACACCTCCACTCCTTAATACCTACGGTTGTTCATAGTTGGAGGGATCATCGGTTGTCAAGAGGTCAAAAAATAAGAACTTGGAAAGTTCTCAAATCTGAATGTGGCAGCTTGCACAGTTGTTCTTGACATTTAAGCTAAACACTTAAGCATTTCTTTAGTCATCAACATCATCATCATAGGAAGATGTAGCCCACTTTTACTTTGATCTCTGGCTCTTACTAAACTACAAGATGAAAAAAAGTTTGTAGACATAGAGGGACATATTTTCTTGGTTTCACTAGGAGCAGCTAAGGTGCTTGCACGATAAAATGAAGAAACTTTACATTGATAGCATCTTGTGACAATACAAAATTGTAAGATTCATGATACACGCATTTCCGCCGTTCTTCCTTCCGCCATACTCAATGATGATACATTTCTTGGCTCTGGCACCCAGCTTATTCATCCATGAATCTTGCACATGAGCACAACCGATTGACCCAAAAACTATTTGGCTGTAGGTTTCTCAGGAAACATTGACTCACTAGGAGACTTCATGCTATTTAGCGGCATCCATTGATAATGTAAGCTGCGTATACCAACTTTCTTAAGGAGATATCAGTTCTCTAGAAAATTCAAACCATGTCGAGGTTATTGAAAACTGTTAGCTAAGAGATGAGTACATGGTGTGGCCGTGTGGGTATGGCATCATTACTTCAAACTTTGGGTCCTATGATCCAACTTTAATTGTAAGATGGGGAAAAGTACACGAAGGCTCGGGGGATTGGTATGTGCAAGAAGTTTATTGTCCATGAAGGTGTTCTATTAGTTGCATTTTTCTCTTTCATGATAAGGATATTAGGAAAATGTTGGGCAATTTGCGATCAGATTGATATAAATGGTTGTGGTGCAAGATTCTAGAGTGTTCTTGTTTTGGCTACATAACACAGATTAACCTTCCTTAAATCTTCCTTTATCATTATTTTGTGAGTGCATCTTTTGAAATTTGTTTTTGGCTTATCAGATGGATAAGGTGGACCGAAAAGATCCTGTTTTGGAGGAGGAGGTCAAATATCGTTACAATAGCGTTATCTTACATTATAGAAAGTCATTTATTCAAGACAATGCTCAAAGGTATTTGTTTCTTAATTTTCCCCCAGTGATAGATGTTTTTTGAAGCAATTTCTGCGCTTGCCTATGTATGAATCTCTCTTTTGTCTGAATATAATTAATCTTTGATTTTTTCCACTTAAAAATGCCGACCACTAATGACTTTTTTTTAAAACTATACCGGGAACTTGGTTTTCAAATGGTAATCCACCAACTGATCGACATATAGGTGTATAAAAGAGAACAAACTACAATTGTGATGTGGTTTGCATTCCCTTGAAAACTTCTCTTCTAAATGTTCCCAGCTGGATGGAAACTTCATATTTTCATGCTCTATATTTATGTATTGTAATTATATGGTGTTAAAGTATCTTACTAATGATCCCTTGGAATGCAGTTTTCTTGTAATGGTAGATGTGTATGTTTGAGTCATTTTAAATGCTGTTCATATTAGTTTCACTTCATAGGTTGATGTTAACTTGATACTTATTTGCTTCCTACAGTTTAATTCTATTGAATTCTGGCTTAGACTTCTTATTTAAAACTGTTTGAAAGTTTTTCTCTCTGTGCAGAGTTTCACCTCTTAGCTTTGAACTTGAGGCTACTTTGAAGTTGGCGAGATTTCTCTGCAGGTATACCTCCCACAGGATCTGTTATGAATATTTTCTCTATTAAAGTCTCATATTCTTCTTTTGGACTATTGTGTTCTTATCAATTCCACCTCATGGACCGCATCATCATTGAGTCAGAGAGTTGCTTTTGGTCTTCTCAATTTCATTTTCCAGTTAGAGTTTACTAACATAAAATCACACCATATAGCCATCTCACATGCTATATCATGATGAGATTTCTGTTGTAAAGTTTTTTGAATTGGAGAGTAGGGTTGAGACACGATGCCTTGCAATAAGAAGAGTTGCAAGACTATGGATTCTGTGAATGCATGTTATCTATTTGTTTCTGCTTAAATAGATAATGATCAAGTTTTCTTAGAAAAAAGTGTGTTCTTAACTTTGTTATTACTTGGTACAAAACTACGAATTGTTATATACTTATGGCCTGAGAATTAGATCCAACAAACTAGATCAGTAAATTATTTTGAATTCAAGCAGCCTCCTTTTAGAGAGGAATAATAATTTGAGACAAAGTGGAAAATAATTAAGTTGATTAATGCTACATATACAGAATAAGTTTACAGACTTTGCATCATGAGACCTGTGCAACCACATCATCACCTCATTCATTACATCAAGGGTCTAGAAAGTGGCACTTCACTTTTTTTTGCTTTTGATTTATATATTTGCTATATATCAAGCATTTTCCATTTTAGTATCATGCCAAAGAAAATGATGAAGTAAAGTTTACTATAACAGAGTAATCTTGTTTGAATGGACGTAGTTTTATGAACATAGCTCATAATACCATGAAATAGACGGGTAGTTTTTTGTAGTAGTTCGGGTAGAGTATCTATGTCAGGGTGACAAAACTCTATCAACTGTATCGCCAGTAAAATCTTAACAATAGTAAACTTCATTAACTCGACTAACAAGAAAATCTTAACAATTCCTTTTCTTTAGTGAAATTAAAAATCAGAACATGATCTATTACTGTAAACTCCATTCCTGTCTATCTTTTTTTTTCTTCTCCTTTTTCCTTTGCTTTCCACATCAGCTGCATAGCGAAAAGAAGTCAAATGGGCCACTGTGGATTTCGGCCCGGTTCGGATCTCGATTGAAGCAACTAGACCTGGGCTAACTCCATGCCCACTCTCAACTTTGGGCAGCGGTCAGAAGAGAGAGGACTTCGCGAAGGAGCTGCGAGTTCAGTTATCAATTCCAAAAGTTGGGAGTGCGGTTACCCAATTTCAAATTGATGTTAAGCTCATTGGCTTGACTACCTTGACGATTTTGCGCCTAAAAAAGTTCACACAGGATTGTAAAACCGAAAGATTGAGATAGCTGGTTTAGATTGCCAAAATGATCTTGATGCTTATCATGTAGGGTCTGCTCTCGAGTTTAAAAAGTGAAGGAAAGGAAGCGGAAGGAAAGACAAAAAAGCTTCCTTCGTGTTCATGCTCTTGAGATTTTTGTGGAAGGAAAGAGAGGGAAGGGGAAGGAAAGTTTTTTAAAATGTTCCTCCATTTGTTTCCTTCAAAGTGGGAGGATCAGGGAGGATGGAAACTTTTTTAAGTTAAATCTTTTTGATTTTTTCTTATAACGGTTACTTTCCTTCCAAACTCAAGAGCACATGAGGGAAACGATCTTGTTTCCTTCTAGTTTCTTTCCAACCATACTCCTTGAGTTTCAATTATATTGGCTACAAAATAAAACACAATATCTATCAATTTCCAATGCCAAATATTTTATGTTTTTCCTTATACCCATCATTTAATTTCTTGACTTGTAATTAATGATTGGTTTAAGATGTAACTAAATTGGTTGGGGGGAAATTCGGGTTTTAGCTATTAAATATCATTGACGTTTCAAAGTGAACATTTTTTTTTTTAAAAGACAAAAGAAGAAATTCATCGAATAGAGCAAGAGGATACAAAGAAGGCGGACAAGAAGTCCACCAAAAAAAACAAAAACAAAAACAAAAACCTAAAAGCACACAGATTACTGTGTAGCAACTCTCCAATCTCTAGACAAATCTCCCAACGACAAACCCTGGAAAGCGCCAAAAGTCCAAGCCCAAAGAGAAGCCTGCACAGTGACCAAAAAGTTTGAGATGGCCAAAGAAGGAAATGTGGCCAATGTAAACGAGACTGAGCAAGTATAATCGAGTCATGTAAGCCATATGGGTGACATCACAATATGATTACTCGAACATGGCATTTACTATGCAGAAAATTTTGCTGTAGTCAATGGAATTAGGTGTTCTAATGTATGCATATTCTACAATTATGTATTTAATTGTAAAACGACTATTATGCTTTTGGTAGGATTGGTTACAAAGTATTCTTTTTTTGGATTGTTGGTTGATTGTCTGATTGAAGAGGCGTTTTCAACATTCTCTCCTCTCTCTCTCTCTCTCTCTCTCGTGCGCTTGGAGATGCTTTTCATTTCGTTTTTCTTCATCTTCTCAACATTTTCTTATTCGTTTTACTACTTGAATTTCAACATTTTTTATTTCCTTCCCTTTTCTGTTCCTTTGGCCGTAGTGCCTTACTCCATTCTTCCATTCCGGGAAACTTTTTGGGTTCTGTTTCATGTTAAGGTATCAAAACTTGCATTTTGCTATTCAGCTCTTTTCTCTATTTCCTTATTTTATAGAGGATGCATTGAATCATCATTGATTTATATTGAACTTTCAACTTTCATATTGTTTTACATACTGTAAACATCTTCCAAAATTCATTGATGCAGTCTGAAACTATTATGTTTTAAACTTAAAACGCTGCAATAAGTTTGAGACTTGGGCTATGAGCTAATCTCCTTTTATAGGCTGCAAATTCAGTATTAAAATTTTCTGTTTCTCTCAGACGAGAGCTGGCTAAGGAGGTAGTTGAGCTGCTGACTGCTGCTGCAGATGGGGCAAAATCTTTGATTGATGCCAGTGATAGACTAATACTATTTGTTGAAATAGCTCGGCTATTTGGAACTCTCGGTTATCATCGAAAGGCTGCTTTTTTTTCGAGGCAGGTTGCTCAGTTGTACCTGCAACAAGAAAATCAATTGGCTGCTATCAGTGCCATGCAAGTACTGGCGATGACTACAAAAGCTTATCATGTTCAGAGTAGAGCTTCCATTGCCAAAAATTCTTTCAATGTGAGTTTGAAAATAAAATTTTATTTCGTCACGTCATTCTATATTTTCAATTCCGAATTCGTTCGTATATAATGGTTTCTAGTTGTTATTAGTATTGTTATACAGTTTTGGGGATGCACATATGTAAGTAAAAACAACCCCTATTTTCTGCAAAGCAATGGTTTCATGGACAATGCATTTCAACAGCTAATGAATTATCAACGGGAAAAAGAAAAGAGACGATCAACAGCTAACATTTTCTACATCCAGAAATCTCATAAATAAAATAGTTTCAGCAGCTAAGTCACGTAGGCTCCATTTAGCAGCCATTAACAACTAAGCTCTAGAAGACAGTTCAGTGCAGCAGCGAAGTGTTTTTGCTAGTTCATTGAGCTTCTTGTCCGCCTTCTTTCTATCCTCTTGCTCTATTCAATGAAATTCTTCTTTTATCTAAAAAAAAAATATTGAGCTATTAGAGGTTGGTTACTGCGAAAGAACATGCTAACATGATGAGTGTAGCCGAAATTCGAATGCTAAGATGGATGTGCGGTAAAACTAGAAAAGCTAAAATTCGTGATGAACTAATACGAAAAACATAAAAGTCGCTCCCATAGTAGAAAAATGAGACAGATCACTTAAGATGGTCTGGGACATACATTGTAGGTCCCTTAGTGCACCAGCTCGGAAGTCCGATGATATCAATCTAGGGGTAGGGTTAGACCAAAGCTTATTTGGACTCTCGCAATATGGAAGGATATGAAAGACGGTGGCATATATGGTGACTTGGCATTGGATCGTGTAGAATGCCGGAAAATGAAGTGATTGGGACTAAGGCTGAGTTGAGTTGAGTTTTGGGCTATTTGAGATCTTGAATTGCTGAAATTAAAGTTACATACATTGTAGGTACCTTAGTGCACCAGTTAGGAAGTGCGATGATATTAATCTTAATCAAGCTAGGGGTAGGGTTAGACCAAAGCTTATTTGGACGTCATCAATATGGAAGGATATGGACTGTGGCATATGTGGTGACTTGGCATTGGATCGCATGGAATGCCTGAAAGTGAAGTGATCAGGACTAAGGCTGAGTTGAGTATTGGGCTATTTGAGGTCTTAAATTGCTGAAATTAAAGTTACATAATGAAATACTATGAAGGGAGCAACGAATGGCTAGTTGAATACAATATAAGGCAAGTGGGGAGACGAGATATTTGCATGTGCACTAGATGAGAAGGAAGAAAATTCTCCCAACAGCAGCTAGTTTTGGGAACTAAAAATGGGGAACTAGACCTGGAAAAAATTTACAATGTATAACACTTGCAACAGGTGAGAATTAGAGACTCAATAAGAGTAGAGACGAGCTTTCAGGGGTCAAAGTTGAAAGAAAAGTCAATAGCATTCTACCGGCTAAGTGAAAACAGTTTTAGCAGTTGTGCAGAAACATACAAGTCTCATACATTCAGGTGTATACAAGTTTCTAGTAAACTAGAAGGTGACGGAACTTGTAAGAAGAGTTTAGAATCATGTAAAGATCCATCAAGCCGGATTTGGCTTGTTATATTTGGTGGAATTTCTTCATGATTTTGGAAGAAACATAGTGGATGTAGAAATACTTTTGGAGAAAGTCTTGAGCCAATTTAAATCAGTCTTGATTGCTATTATTAATCTACTAATCATTGTTTACTAGTTTACTTTTCCAGACTTTTGGTCAATCTGATAATTGAGACTACTTGATTTTTCGATACCAATCTAGTGATGGTAGCCCAGTCTAGTCAATTGCCAGACTGAAATTTCAAGAAAGCACATTCCTGAGAAGCATTTAGAAAAGGCTATTCACCCCCCTAGCCTTTTTCTACTATATATGGGGCCAAGACTTGTGTTGAACAAGCTCCACACCAACAATTTCTTGCTGGTTTCAGATTGGTTTGGAATGTGCAATCATAGTTCTTAGTATCATAATCACCTTCTCCATTGTTGTTCCAAATTGTGGACGAGTTTTGGGTTGGCTCAGATACTTGAACTCGTGCCTCTTGATTTCGTTTGGGGGTTTTGGAAGGGAAAGGACGAGGTGACTGGGCGTAGGGTGGGGTGTTTGGTGTTCTCGGGTGCATTTGGACAGCAATAACATCTCATCTTTTTGAGGATGAACGCTTGTCCAAAGTGCAATCATGGAATAAGGGAATTATACTTGCATTGATTAGCAAGTGCCCACGGTGTCTTTGTGTAGTTTTCACTTTCCTTATTCAAGGGGGCAGCCTTTCATGTTTTGTGAGTCATTGTATCTAATTTTATTTCTTCAGATGCAGTTCTCAGTCTTGCTTGTATTCCTTTTCTGTTTTAATAGTTTTATCTTTCTTGATCAGAAAAGAAAGAGAAAGAGAAACAGTAAAAAGAAAAGATAGAGGTAAGTGGTATAAGTCATACAAGATGATGCCCTTCACAAATCACTAATGATTTCTTTCTCAGCAATGGTAACCGAGTCTTTTTACTTAGCGAAGACATATTATTGAGTTCCTAAGGGGATTATTTGTGGGTGTTAGAGAATTCTGGGGAGAGATGTATTGATGTGATCAACGCTATGTGATGGTTTAGACTTATATCAAGAGAGACCTGTGAGTTCCCAGTTACTAGAGGATTAGATCAAGGATCAACCTGAAGCCATTATTTTCATCCCTTAGTGATGGATGGATTAGTTAAACATGTACTAGATAATATACCATGATGCATGTTTGAGAATTTTGTAAGTAAAGTTTGATTGAGAGCTTGATATATATGCTTTTTGCGAGTCACTCCATTTTGCTGAGCAAGTGTGTTCCTGTTCTCCTTTTTGGTTTCTTTTATGTTCTATTCCCCATGTGGATAAGGGTTATGCCATCTTGCTGCCTTTTTCTAGTACAAATTATTTTTTCTTAAAACACCTTGGGATTTTCGATGAAACGTAGATTTTAATCAGTGGCGACCATGTCTAGGATCATTTGTTGGCTTGGGACATGGTTGTAGTTCTAAGGAGGATGGGGGTTTAGGGATCAGGACTTTGGATCTAAAGAATGTGTCCGTTTGGGCATGTAATTGTTGATTTTTCCCTTTTAATTCTCAATCATAGTTGTGAAAGACGACCACCCTCCTCCCATATCTGACTTGGGGGACTTTGTCGCCTAAATTAACGCCCTGTGAGGAGCTATAAGCCTTTTGCAGTTAGGTGCTCGACTTGATTGCCTTCGGGAAGAAGCGTATACATGTGAGGACGGCGCATGCATAGCCCTTATTTGTACACATGCTTGCAGATTCTCCATATATCCATTAGTTTCATTGTCATTTAGTTTAAAAGTGCCAAATCTAATGCTGAAATTGTTATCACAGGAAATCGGATCATCCAATGCAGACGGTGGGAAAATTCATCACCACTCGGTGGTTTCCCTGTTCGAGTGCCAGTGGAGCACCTTGCAGATGGTTGTACTAAGGGAGATACTTCTGTCGTCAATTCGTGCAGGAGATCCTCTTTCTGCATGGAGTGCAGCAGCACGTCTACTAAGATCTTACTATCCTCTAATCACACCTCCAGGACAAAATGGTCTTGCAAGTGCCCTTAATAATTCTGCCGAGAGGCTTCCTTCCGGAACTCGCTGTGCTGATCCTGCCTTGCCGTTCATAAGGTAGATGCTAGTCTACAAACAGTATTATCTTAGCTACTTCATGTGCTGCTTTATTTCTCTTTTCCTTCTTGAATGACTGTTTTTTGGTTTAGCATAGTAAGGATTTAAATTGGTTTACACAATAAGTGATCTAGACTACTACTTAGTAGAATTGTTTTGTTATTCCTCAAGGAGGGTATTGGCTGCTTGAAATATACTTCAATGCATCATTAGCTACTTTGGGTGTTTTCCTTTTAATTCTCACACAAGTGGAGTACGAGAAAGTATGTTGTTGATCATGAAAAGCATACCCTAGATGCTCTGGTTACATGAAGGTAGTACAATTGTAATGAAGGAAATAATACATATATCCTTTTTTGATAGATATAAATGATACATAAATCCTGAAAATTGAAGGAGAACTTAGAATAAGAAGGGGAAGAAGACGGAGGACCTACAATTGCAAGGAATTGGTTGAAGCACCACTCATAACTTGCAAGTTTAATTTTTTAATAAGGAAGCATTTAATCAATATTCATATTACAAACTAAAACCTTACTTCTACATGGGCTATACCAGATAGGATTAAGTTATCTGAAAATTAACAATTTCATAATAAATTAGTTAATTCTGATTATCTCTAAATAATATCCGAATTAAGTGAACTCCCGTTCCACTAGAATTCCCGGCATATGACCATTCACCTATCAAAATAAATAAGGTACTTAGCCTTGTTTTGAGTTGGAAGCAAAACAGTTTGCTTTGTTACAAATACTAGCAACCACAGTTTTTAAAAGGCGAAAAGCTCAGACACGCTGGAGCCTGAGGCGCATAGTTAAAAAGAAAATTAAAATTTAGTCATAAGTATAAGAAAGTAGCTTTACACAGAAAATATAGAAGAAAAAAGTGCTTTTACTCTTTGTTTTGCAAAAGAAATGAGAAAAGTGTGTTTCACACAGTAAAAATATTTAGATTCACAATATATATATATATATATATATATATATATATATAGAGGAAGCAGTTCAATTGCGAACCGCTTCTTATTTGCGAACTTGAGAACCACCATGTACCATGAAATTTATAAGTGGAAACCATGAAATTTAACCGTGCCTTGGCTCATAATGCGCGCGCCTAATCCAAATCGTGTGCCTCAACATAGGCGAAGCCCCAGCCTGTGCCTCCAGCGCTCCTTGTGCGCCTAGGCGTGTTTTTAACAACTATGCTGGCAACCTTTAATCTCTTTTAGGAACTTTAAAGGTCATGGCAGTGATTCAGATATTGCGCAGTTTTACCATTTTAAAACAAAAATATATCTCATCTTCTCTTACGGTTACTGCTTACAGTGTTACTTGCATAACAGCTACTTTGGTTTGTAAAACATGAACAGGAACACTGTAAACTCTGCAATGTAAACATAGAAAGTTAACTGTAGCGTTTGTTGGTAATTCAGTGATTGTGTTCTCATGTTTGAGATGTGTAAGTTCTCATCCAGTCATCCTACAGAAATTACGGGGTTACTTCAACAATCTATTTTTTTCCTTCTAAAATTAAAGAAAACAAAAAAACTAAAGCAATCGTAAGTAGATCGTTCTGTATGATTTATATGTGCACATCTGAACTTAATATTCTGGGAAAGGGGGTGTTTTCTGGTAACTTTGGTTAAGGGCCTTGAAGTAATCTATAATCTATAAAGTTTATTACATGATATTATAGAAATGATATCCAATAGAGTACTCTTGGGCAGTATTGGTGCCTCCTTTTTCCTAAATAGGGTAACATGATGAGATAAGTCCATCCTGCGAAAAGAATGGACTACTTGCCTTTTAGGTGATTGCTTCAACCAATAAGTCCCATTCATCATTCTTCTTCCTGTTAGTGGCAAACATTTAAAAGCCTGACATGCAATATTGGATGCTCAAACTTCAAATTTTTTCTTGAATCTATAAAATCTTTTTACTATAAACTTGTGCCGCAATGATTTTCTTTCAATGTGAGGAAAGGGACTCTTAAATTTTGAATACCAAAGACGAATCCTAATTGTATCACCTATGTAAAGGTATGCATAAGACCATGTTTTTGAGTTAGAAGTGAGCGTTCATGTCTAGTGTAGATCAAATTTCAAAATCCTAACATGGAATTAAATATTCAAACTTCACTTTTTTACATCATTATTACTAATTATAAATTTCGGGAAATAATTGTTTCCTTTCTTTTCGAGGAAAAACACTCTTGAGTTGAGAATGCTGGTACAAATCCAAATGTATCACCTATATGAATCTACCGCTTACAACCACTTTAAATTATTCGAGGTGAACTCGGTTTTATGTCCCTATACAAATTGAAACAACATGTTTTCCAGGTACCATTGCATTTAATAGTCATAAGTGACCTCTTCCTAGTACTACTTGCATTTCCTCCCATTTCCCTGCAGTACCCAAGTGCCAATCTTGGTTCTAGTTTAATATATATTAGTTATATTATCCTTTCCGTTGCTCTCATAGTATATACGTTTGTTGTTTGAAATATACCAGGCTGCATGCATTTCCTCTTCATCCCTCACACATGGACATTGTAAAACGCAACCCAGGAAGAGAAGATTGGTGGGCGGGAGCTGCTCCTTCAGGGCCCTTTATCTATACACCATTTAGCAAAGGAGATACAACTAGCAGTAGTAAGCAGGAGTTAATTTGGGTTGTTGGAGAACCAGTCCAGGTGTTGGTGGAATTGGCAAACCCTTGTGGCTTTGACTTAATGGTTGATAGTATTTACCTGTCAGTGCATTCCGGAAATTTTGACGCTTTTCCAATTAGAATAAATCTCCCCCCTAATTCTTCAAAAGTGATCAGTGTATCTGGAATTCCAACTAAAGTAGGGACAGTGACTATTCCTGGATGCCTTGTTCATTGTTTTGGTGTAATTACTGAGCATTTTTTCAAGGATGTTGATAATCTACTACTTGGAGCAGCACAAGGGCTTGTTCTTTCTGATCCTTTTAGGTGCTGTGGGTCTGGAAAGTTAAAAAATGTTACTGTTCCGAATATTACAGTGGTACCACAACTGCCATTGTTAGTTTCACATGTAGTAGGTGGTGATGGTGCTGTAATATTATATGAAGGCGAGATTCGTGAAATATGGATTAGTGTCGCTAATGCAGGTACAGTTCCAGTTGAGCAGGCACATATCTCGTTATCAGGGAAGAACCAAGATGCTGTGATATCAATTGCATGTGAAACTTTGAAATCTGCCCTTCCTCTGAAACCTGGTGCAGAAGTGACTATTCCAGTGACCTTAAAAGCATGGCAGCTAGGATTGGTGGATCTTGATCCCTTAGCCGGTAAGAACACATCTGGAACAGCAGCAAGGCAAACCAAGGATGGGAGCAGCCCGATGCTGTTGATCCATTATGCAGGTAAATTTAGCTGAATTGTGATATACTCTCTCCGTCCCAGTTGAAGAATTACACTTTTTGGTTAGTTTCACTTGAAGAGTTCCTAGCTTCATTCTTACTTACTGGCTTTAGTCAGTCAATTCCACTCCGGTCCTTGCTTGTAGGATAATTTACATGTTTCCAACCAATTCCTTAATTTTTGTATCTTGTCAAAGTGTAACTTTTCAAAGTCGGACGGAGGTAGTAGTATTTTTCTTTTTCTCTTGTAGCTAATGATACATATTTTTGAATTTGATCATCTACCATGAAGCTAGAAATGAACCGTTATCTATGCTCCTTAATTTGGGTACTAGGCCATTATATCTCTGTTGTTTAAGCCCTTATTCTGCTCTGTGCATTTTTTTTTGAGATAAGCCTGCAGAAGGATGCCTCCTAGGTGGCCACTGTAGAGCACTTTAAGTCATGCTTGGTGCCGAGCTCAGCTTCAATGGATATCAGGGTCTTGCCTGCTACTTAGTTCCTGGCTCTGCTAAGTGATCGTGAAAAGCATGAAAACTGAATTTTCGATTGTTGAAATATTTGAAAATGCTTGAATATTTTCCCTTTGATTTGTCTGCTATCTGCTTGCTGTCATTGGAAATGGTGTGCACTGATATGGGTGTTATACTGGGAGAGACATTGTCTTCTCCTTAGTAAATGTTCTCCTTTTTAAGAGACACATGTTCAATAATGTTGAGAGTGAATGCATGATTAATTTTTTTCTGTTTATTTTTACACATATTTGACATCTTGGATTCAGTTTACCTTTTTTATTATTTCTTTAATACACACACATTCTTTGGCATGAACTGTTCAGCAGTAAATGAGATAGTATGGCTTAAGAACTGATTTCCCGTAGTTGTGATCCTTGATATAACATGTATGTATATTAGTGATTCCGACCCGACACGCCCCACAAAATTTATTTTTTTGAAACGATTGATGCAAGAAGCTCTGGCTTCCAACTTAATCAATCGGTATTGAATTCAAGCAAAATTGAATTTCGCAAGGCAGAGCCGGCAAAGTGCATGCAAGCCTCTGATATTTTCACGTAACCTTGTCGCAATGTAATTTTTATATCGATGATAGTCTTGGGTTCATAAGGCTCTTTTCATTCCTAGCTAGAGTTGATCTTTTCTCTGTTAGATATATCCTGCTGTTTATCCTTGTAAAATTTTCCATCCTGTCAGGACCTATGGAAATTCCTGGAGAACCATCGGCAAATGGAGTTGTACCCCCTGGTCGACGCTTGGTGACTCCCTTGAATGTCTGTGTTCTACAGGGCTTGTCTTTTGTTAGAGCTCGCTTGCTGTCAATGGAAATCCCTGCTCATGTTGGGGAGAATGCTCAAGATCTCATTACAGTGGAGAGTGATTCTTCAGAAACCAAGACTACTTCCTTAAGAAAAACTGACAGGTTGGTGAAAATTGATCCATACAGGGGAAGCTGGGGCCTACGTTTTCTTGAGCTGGAGCTGTCTAACCCCACTGACATCGTGTTTGAGATTGGTGTCTCTGTACAGCTGGAAAATTCAAATTCTGAGGAAAACTGTATTGAGTTCGGTTATCCAAAGACGAGAATTGATAGGGATTATACTGCAAGAGTACTAATACCACTGGAGCATTTTAAGTTACCGGTACTAGATGGTTCCTTTCTTGTGAAGAGTGCCAAGTCAAATGGGGCAGTTGGTAATAGAAGTACAAGCTTCTCCGAGAAGAATACAAAGGCTGAACTAAATGCTTGTATAAAGAACTTGATTTCTAGAATTAAAGTGAGGTGGCAATCTGGACGCAACAGCTCAGGGGAATTAAATATCAAGCATGCCATACAGGCAGCCCTGCAAACATCTGTTATGGACGTGCTGCTACCAGATCCGTTGACTTTTGGTTTTAGGCTATCGAAAACCCATTCAGGACAAGAAGAGCCTGCAGATTCACCAAATGAGTCTACCATGCATGTCCATTCCCCTCTATCGAAAGGTTCTGTTCTGGCACATGACATGACACCCATGGAAGTGTTGGTTCGGAATAACACCAAGGAAGCAATTAAAATGAGTCTTAGTATTACATGCAGAGATGTAGCTGGGGAGAACTGCATAGAAGGCAACAATTCAACTGTCCTGTGGGCCGGTGATCATCTTATGCTCTCTCTCTCTCTCTCTCTCTCTCTCTCTCTCTCTCTCTCTCTCACACACACACACACACACACA
>JAOWAN010000050.1:9351128-9362235 GCA_028566635.1 Lobelia cardinalis | reverse complement strand
GTGCTCGCGAGGTCGCTCGTACTATTTGGTATCTTCAGTAGTCCCCTGGACCTGTGCGTGAGTATTTATGCTCGCGGGTAGGGACATAAGAGCATCATGATGCGAAAAAGATCTTTACCCCGGCTGCCAGGATGGTCGCTTGCTCGAGTATATTTTTCATTCCTCTATTTTCCCGCTCTTGGGTTTCCCTCCAAAATTTATGAGGCCTTTTTAAATTTCGAAAAGATCGCCAGGTGTCATTTCCCCTTTCATCCTGTCGGAACAATAACTGCCGCCGTCCTTTTCGCGCTCCTTTTGAGGTGTGACATCATCACGTCTTGATCCTTGGAATCTCATGATAGGCTTCGCGTATCTCAACCGCCTTGATGGACGCTCCAGATGCTTTGGCCCTTTCATCTTCACCTTAATTACCAAAATACCCCCAAGGGTATAAAGGCTTTTCTCCCTTTCATTTCTTCTTCCCGTTTCATTTCCTCCAATCTCTTGAGAGACTTCCGCAGCCTCCTTGAAATCTCTTATACTAGTTTCCTGAAACTTTCCGTTGGGTGTTGCTTTCTTCTCCATCTCCGATCCGTTGTGATAGAAAGTCTCGGTTTTCCGGTTGGTTTCGTTCCGTCTTGCGCCTGCTGTCGTTGATTCAGGTGGGTGTGTATATCTTTAGTCCTTTGCCATTGATCTGCAACGATCCTCTGGTGCGTTCCTTATTTAATCTACTGCCTTTGCTTCATTCTCAGAGACTTACTCCGGCGACTCTTCCCGTTTCCAGATTTCCAGAATTTCTTCCTTCCTTTCCAAACTACCGTCAGTAAGTCCCCAAACTTTTTATGCTTTCATTTGTATTTGCTTCTTTTTCTTGCTTTTCTGGGTTCATGTTCTTGCATCTGCCCTTTGAATCTTCAAGAGGTTCCTTTGAACCTTCAAGATTTCTGGAAATTCCGGAACTCCTACTTGAGCTATTTGGAGGTTTCATTTCTGGGTTGCTCCTCTGCTCCTTAAAACGCCTCCTTGTATCTTCAAAGCTTCTTGGAGTTTAGGAATGTTAATTTCGTAATATTTTTGTATTTTGATTCCGTACTCTGATCGGTTCGCATCATCTGTGTTCGACGAACTGCTCGTTTTTCTTGTAGGCCTTTTTCCCCGTTACCTTTGGCTCGCGTACTAGCCTTTGTATACTTAGAAATTTTTCCACGATAATTTTGTTGGTCGACCTAAAATTCATCCCAAGAGATCGCCAGGATCCTCACCCTTATCTCGTTCTTCCCTAGTTTTAGGTCGAATAACAATATAGGATGTCTTCCTCACATTTGAAGGACTTGTGCATACTTACTCGCGAGGGCTGTTTGGATTATCCTTGCCGGGCAGTCCCCAATGCCTGGGTGATCCTCTCATATGATGATTGCCTTCGTATTTTGCAAACTGTTAGTGCTCGCATAAAGTCCATTCCTCCTCGCTGCCCTGCTCAGCGATTTGTCCCTTTGAGCGCCCCTGTAACTATCACTCACAATATTCCCACGATCATGGCTGTAATCAGGAGTTTATATTTTAGGGTGCCCGGAGTGCCCGGTGTGCTCCCTCCTCCACGAACTTCGGCTCCTCGCACTCCTGATTCCTCTGTTGAGATTATTTCAAAATCTGATTCCTCTATTGAAATTATTTCCAAGTCTGAATTTACCTCTTTTGTTAATGTAGATATGCCTGCTGAAGACGTCGCTGCTGAAGTCCCCGAGACCTCGGGCCGATCAGTCGACAGGGGAGGCTTCTAAGGCCAAAAATTGGAAACCATTTACGAATCTGCTCTCCCTCTCGGAGATGTCGGGTCTGTACACCAAATACCACATGAATAAGCACCTATTTCGCCTCTCTCTTCCTGACAAAGATACATCATACCAGTTTATTCGCGAGGATCGAACTCGCTTGGCTATTTATACTTCCTTTTTTGACGCTGGCCTTCGTCTACCGCTGGATCCATTCATAGCTGAATTCCTTGATTTTACCAAATCACTCCCGTTGGACTTAGTGTACAATTCTGTAATTATTTTGGTTTGTTTTGCTGCTGTTTGCTGCGCAAATAATGTAGAACCGTCTGTCTTTCTCCTTAATCATTTCTACCAATTTCAAGTGCTTCCTATGGGCGAACAAAAATTAGTTGTGCGCGCTAAGGGTGGGAGAGTCCCTTACCTTATAAATGAATTGTCTCGAAAGATAGGCGTCTGGGATGAAAAGATAGTTATGGTTGAGTCGCGCGATGGGTGAAATTTTCCTCGCCAAGAGGGTGGCCCTGTTTGGTAGGGAGGAAGACAAAATGGTCTTGTATAAATTTGTCGGCCACGCGATCAAGTCTTGCAAAGAAAATCCTCGAAAATCGATTTACTCGCAAGAGAGGGCGGCCTCGTGGAAAGGCATCATTTCTGATGAAACGGTACTTGTTCGCTGCGGTCACTCCCCTGCAGTCGTTGAGGGATGTTGTCCGAAAGTCCCAAACATGCCAGAACCAATGTTCTACGATTGGGGAACACATGGCGCAGACGTTGTAAATTCTGCCTCCCGACAATGTTGGTTCCAGGGAGAGTGCCCGCATTGTCGTGATGGTGGTCGCTGCTACTTGCAAAGCGGCAACGGTAGTCTACTTTATTCCTGTTCGTACTTTAATCGCTTTTCTTATTTAACTGCCTTTCTGTTGTGTAATTGGCTCTTGCCTTTTGCAGTGGTGAATCTCAACATCAACGCCCTTCGATTTACCCGCACGGATAATCGGATTGGTCGCGGAAAGGCTATGGAAGGTTCCCCTGTTACTCCGTTGGCGACCACAGCTCCTCCCAAGTCGGAAGCGGCCATTCCAGCACCCTCAAAGGTCAAGGGAAAAGGTGTGAAGGGGAAGAAAACTTCTGCTCCGGATTCCCCTGTGATCGTTCCTGACTCTCCGACCATACTTGATGATTCTGAGGTGCCTGCCTCATCGACTCAAGCCACCTTAAAAAGGTCTGCTGGGGAGGATGTTGAGTCTTCTGTGCCCAAGAAATTAAAGAAAACTGTTTCTGTTCGCTCCACTTCCAGTGAAGAGGTCCCGCTTGATCATGAAGATCCGATCATGTATTGGCAGGAGGACGACTTTGTGTACCCTAAGGATGAGGTGGAGCTCCAAAAGATGAAGAAGGCTTTTGAACCCAGTGCTAAGCCTTACGTTAAGAATTTGGATTTGGATGCTCGAGATGAGGTGGCGACCATTCCGGGTAGTGATTTGTTGCAGAGGATTGCCGACCAGACTCAGTGGGCACGCATGTTGGATGAGAAGCCGAAAACGATCGGCAACCGCTGCGCGATCCAACTTAGCAAGGTATCCGTGATTTCGCTCTTCGTTGATTATTTTTCTTTCATTTTGCTTTTTTAACCTTCTTTTGTTTACAGTTTGGTGCGAATTTAGGGGCGCTCACCGAGCAAGCGATCAAGTCGCGTAGTTTGACTATCCGTTAGCGGAGAGAAATTCAGAAGCTAGAGGAGCAGGCGAAAACTAATCAAGGGGAGATCGAGCGCTTATGCAAGGATTTAAATGACGCAGAAAGTGCGAAGCAAAGTGCGCTGCTGGATGTGGGTAACGCGCTCAATAAATTAAACGAGGAGAAAACGAAGAACCAAGGTTTGACCGACTTGTTGAAAGCGGCTAATACCTCGATCCTCAATCTGACCAATAGTGTGAATGAATTGAAAGACGCTCAACAGAAGGCCACGACCAACTTTGCAGCGGCCACAGAATCAATCAAGAAGGCGGCCATAGAGGAATATTTGAAGTCTCTAGCATTCGAGCAGCGCATAGTTCAGGAGGTAATGCCTTTCTACGACCAAGGCAAGAATCATATTCTCAGAATGGCCCTGACAGAGGGTGTGCCCCAAGATCGTCTGCTCGCTTGGATCCAAACTCCCCAATTTATGGACATTGCTCGCAATCAAGCTCACGTGGTGCCTTTTTCGGACTCAGAGATACAACAGTTGGCTGGCGAAGATAATGCTGCGGGCAAGGAAAAGTGGTTGCCTCCTCTGCCTCAAATTCCCACTCTCCAAGAGGCGTTCAAGCATGTGATGGATGACGGGCATGCGGAGTTCAAAGATGGTGCTTGGTCGCTCACTTTCAGTCTTGATGCCTCTGGGCAACAAGGGGTTCCCCCGCAGGGCTAAACTTGTCTTAAGTGAACTTTGTAATAGTTGATAGGGCTTGGTGATGGAAATGTTTAGACAATGCTGATCGCTTGTTCGAGTGTAATTGTTCGCTTTAACTCTGATGATATATACTCGGGAAATGATGATTTTTGCTGTCTTTTGAATGTGTTTCTTTTACCTCTGTTATAGGCGATGTTTCCTAGAGATGATCAATGCTTGCTAATGATTTACTTAGCATATTTTAGCATTTTTTGTATCGAGGGCGAGTAGCAATCTTTCTGCTCGAACCCTTGCCTTCGCTTATTTCCTCGCACCTATCTAGGCGGGCCTTATTTCGTAGGCATTTATCACTCTGCAATCTTTTCTGAGTGATCGTCGACTTTTCGAACACTACCCATAGGGTAACTTTTCTTTGGTCGGTTAGGTGAGCAAGCTGGCGATTTTTCCAATATTATGCTCGGGTGATCGCGATATTTCGATCAAGAATAATTGGTGATGTTTCCAATAAAAAATGTGCTAGGTGATCGCAGGATTTCGATCGATAACATGATTATTACAGAGGTTTAGATGATGTTCGCAATATTTCGAACCAAAACCAAACTTTATTAATAGTATTGTAAGTACATCTGTAGTCACAAAATATCGACTAGTCTTGAGTCGCAGAATATCGACTAGTTGGGTGAGTCGCAGAATTTCGACTATGGATAGTATTTCTTAAGATGGTCGGCATGCCATGGATTTTTCACTACAATTCCATCTTCTTCGCGGAGTCGATAAGTTCCTTCCCTGACAACTTTTGCAATAATGAAAGGTCCTTCCCAGTTTGGCCCTAACTTCCCAAAGGGCTGTCGTCGGCTGGTCGCTTCTATCTTTATGAGCACCAAGTTCCCGACTTGAAATGACCGAGGATTAACCCTTTTGTCATGGTGCTCTTTAGTCTTCTGTTTGTAATATGCCATCTGCAAACCCGCCTGTAGTCGCTTTTCTTCGAGCAGATCCAGATTATTTAGTCGGTTAAGCTCATTTTGGCGAGCATCATAATGTACAACGCGAGCAGAGGGGATGTTCGTTTCGATAGGTACCATGGCTTCTGACCCGTAGCACAGCGCAAAGGGAGTTTCCTTGGTAGGTCCTCTGACTGTCGTGCGGATCGACCATAAGACCTTGTTGAGTTCATCGGCCCATTTTCCTTTTTTAGCTCTGAGGGTATGCTTGAGACCGTATACTATCAGCTTGTTCGCAGCTTTTGCCTGCCCGTTTCCCTGGGGATGAGAAACTGATGCCGGCCACTGTTCGACTCCTCGCTCCTTGAGCATCCTTTTCATTGCTCCTCCTACGAAGTTGGTTCCATTGTCGCATATCATTGCTCGAGGAAGGCCAAATCGACACCATATATGATCCTGAATGAATTTCATGGTGGTCGCTTCATCGATTTTAAGAACAGGTTTTGCTTCAACCCATTTTGTAAAATAGTCCACAGCGACCAGCACGTGGGTCATTCCTGATCGTGATGCTTTCAGGCCCCCTACTGCATCTAATCCCCACATGTCAAACGGCCAGGTGGCCACTATAGGAGTCTGGGGAGTTGAAGGCAATCGCGGAATGTTTGCGAATCGTTGGCATGTATCACAACGTCGAGCATATTCGAAGGCCTCCTTTCTTAGACTGGGCCAATAATATCCACTGGCGATGATTTTATCCGCGAGCGTCCGAGCACCCGGGTGACCGCCGCATATTCCTTTGTGAACCTCATCCAACACCGTTCCGCTTAATCTGGGTGGAATACACCTGAGGAGGGGTTTAGTGAAAGATCTTCTGTACAATATTCCTCCGATCACTGTATACCTCGGTGACTTTTTTCTAAGGAGCAGAGCCTCTTTTGGATCTTCATGCAAGATATCGCGTTCAATATAGTCGATCATGAAATCAACCCAATCTTTTTCTCGAGCATCATCGATCACCATAATTTCTATCCTGTCGTAAGCTGGTTTTTCCAAGAATTCCACCACCACTGACGGTTTTTGCCTTTCCAGCTCGTCTGAAGCTAATTTAGAAAGCTCGTCTGCTCGCAAATTGTTGCTTCGATCAATCTGAGTGATTTCTCAATACCGAAAATTTTCGAGCAATTTTTTCATTAGATTTATGTATTTCGCGAGTACTGGATGTGCGACCCCATACTCCCCCAAGATTTGCTTTACGACGAGCTTGGAATCACAATACACGACGATGTCGACAACCTTGATCGAGGCTGCGAGCTCCAGTCCTGCGATAAGTGCCTCATACTCAGCCTGATTTCGAGGCAGGGAATTTGAATCTGATTGCCTTCTCCAATGTTTCCTGCTCGAAAGGTGATAAAAGTAAAATTTCTGCTCCACTGCCATTGATGCTCGATGACCCATCAACATGCATGATCCAGAATTTGCCGGGCCGTTGTTTTGGGGGATATTCGTCGATTTCCATGGGGGCATCATCCTCGCCTTGCCTACTGGAGAAAGAGGATTCGACCAAGAAATCGGCTAAAGCCTGCCCTTTGATCGCTTTCCGCGCCTGATAGCTGATGTCGAACTCAGTTAGTTCGATCGACCATCGGAGCATGCGACCTGAGACATCTGGTCGGAATAGATATTTCTTCATTGGAAAATTGGTGTAAACGACGATCGAGTGTGCCATAAAATAGGCTCGGAGTCGTCGAGCGGCCACTACTAGAGAGAGCGCAATTTTCTCTGCGTCTAAATATCTGCTTTCCACATTTGTTAGGGCGTGCGAAACATAGTAAACTGGTCGCTGCATGCTTTCATCCTCTTTGATCAAAACTGCTGCCACTGCCAGATCTGCTGCTGCTAATTATAAGTATAGAATGTCCCCTTGCTGAGGGGATACGAGCAATGGTGGTTGACCCAGATATGCTTTGAGCTGATTAAAAGCATGGTCGCAGGCTGCTGTCCAGCGAAAATTCTTCCCAGTGCGCAGGGCCCTGAAGAATGGCAGGCATCTCTCGGCCGTGCGTGAAATGAATCTACTGAGGGCTGTAACGCGCCCGTTTAGTCGCTGAACTTGGGTAATGTTTGCTGGAGGCTTCATTTCAATCAATGCCCTTATTTTTTCAGGAATTGCATCGATACCCTTCTCGCTTACCATAAACCCAAGGAATTTTCCACTAGTAACTCCGAAGGCACATTTGCTTGGATTCAGCTTCATGTGATTTGTCCTTAAGTTCTGGAATGTTTCGAGCAGATCCTTCACATGGTCGTTTTTCCTTGTCTTGATCACCATATCGTCGATATAAGCCTCGATATTTCGACCAATCTGGTCGCCGAAGACTTTGTTCACCATTCTCTGATATGTTGCTCCTGCGTTTTTTAAGCCGAAGGGCATCATCTTGTAGCAGTAAAGCCCTCCTGCTGCTCGGAAGCCTGTATGAATGCGATCATCTGGATGCATCTTTATTTGATGGTAGCCTGAGTATGCATCTATGAAGCTGAGTATTTTATGCCCTGAGATAGAGTCGACTAACTTATCAATGCGGGGGAGGGGGTAGCTGTCTTTTGGACAAGCTTTATTAAGATCGGTATAGTCAACACACATTCTTCATTTCTTATTTGCTTTAAGGACCATTACAATATTCGCGAGCCAGGTCGGATAAGTGACCTCCTTAATAATATTAGCCCTAAGCAGTTTTGCTACCTCTTCTTTGATCGCGATCTCCTTCTCCCCCGAGTGCGCCCTTGCCTTCTGGCGAATAGGATTGAAACCGGCCTTGATGCTGAGTCGATGTTCTGCCACATGTTCGCTTATTCCCTCCATGTCTTCGACTTTCCATGCGAAGACATCCAAATTCTCAGTCAGAGCTTTGATGATCTCTTCCCTTTCTTTGGCAGCGATATTTCTGCCTACTTTGATTTTCTGCTCGGGGTGGTCGAGATTGATCACTAAGTCCTCGGTTTCCTCCAAAGCCGCGATTTCGGCAGCCTCCCTTATCTCCAAACTGTCAGTTTCTGGAATTTGTGAGGGAGTGACACTGGGGGCGATCATATTTTGGTGGTTGCCATCATTTGCCTGCTGGGCGCTGCGTCTGCTGTTGCTTGGTCGCGTATTTCGTCAACAGGCATCTGTGGTGCTTGGTCGCTTATTTCGTCTACAAGCATGTTCACCTGATCGCCGATTTCGAGCACAGGTGTATCGATGTCCATCCCCTGGTCGCTTATTTCGTCAACAGGGTTCTCATCCACTTCCATACCTTGGTCGCCTATTTCGTCCATAAGGTTGATGGTGTAAGCTTGGGCGTTGGAGGTGTGCTTAGTCTTTACCACCTCCTCTGTCAGCTCATATTCCTTGCCGCCGGTTGTGATTGTGTGCCTAGAGGTTTTCCTCTCTTCGAGCATGTGGTCATAGTAATATCGAGGATTGCTCAGGACGCATCCCACCCCACTTTCGGTGAGGAATTTCACTCGTTGATGGGCGGCTGACACCACCAGCCGAATGACCCTTGGGCTGGAGTACCTAAGATTATGTTGTAGGGTGAGGGCACATCAATCACAACAAAATTTACTATTTCTGACCTCTCAATTTGATCGGAGCCCATTGTAACCAGGAATTCCACTGTCCCTCGCGCCTGCACTTGGTTGTTTGTAAAACCCTCCAGGCTTAGATCCGTGGGCTTCATTCGTTTGTCCTCGAGGCCGATCGCTTTGAAACATGAATAAAACAGGATATCTTTAGTTGCTTCTGTGTCGATCAGAACTCTACGGACCCCTGTCACCCCGATATCTACTTCGACAATAATGGGCTGGTCCCTAGCATTTTTGTTTGCCAGCTCTGCTTCCCTGAAGCTGATCCTGTCGGTCATACATAATTCCTCGCCGCACACAGAGAGATCATGTGAGTGGGTAACAGCAAAAACTTTAGATTTCAATTGCTTAGTGGTTACCCCCCTTCTCGGTTATGGTGTTGACCACTCTCTGTCGTCGATTGCCACCATTATTGCCTCGATTATCTCGGCGATCATTGTCTCGGCGGTCCTCGTTCCTGCGGTCATTGCCTCGGCGATCCTCTTCGCGCCGATCATTTTCCCTCTTCTTGAACTGGTCCAGCTGTCGATCGTTAATCAGCCGCTGGATGGCTCTCCTCAGCTGCTTGCATTCCTCGGTATGATGCCCGATGTCGTTGTGGTATGCACACTTTTTATCGGGATTTCTGTACTGTGCGGTGTCTGGATTCATAGGCTCTGGATCTTCCAATTTATTTTCCCTTCTCAGCACTTCCAGAATATGCTCGCGCGAATGGGTGAGGGGGGTGAAGTGCTCACGCCTCTGTTGGTCATTAGTTCCGCGATCACCTGCGCGAACATCTGCTCGGTCTCTTCTTTCCCTTGATCTCTTTGTCTTTTCGCTCGTCGTCACTGCTGCCATCCCTTCTTCCCCGTTTGGACCTGCGATCCTCTGCTTCCTTGGCCTCTGCTGCCGCAATCTTCTCGACAGTGACCATCATTTGCGCTTTGGTTTCTGGCACCCTTAGCTTAAGTTCAGTCTTCAGAGGGCCCGGCTGCAAACTTCCTATGAAGCAATATATAATCGACCGCTCGTCCATTCCTGCAATCTGATCAAGTTGTTTATTAAAGCGAAAAAGATAGTCAGATAACCTTTCCCTTTCTCTCTGTTTCAGCTCAAACAAGCTGGATTCATCTTTTTTGATCGCCCTTGCAGCAGCAAATTCTGCTAAAAATTTTGCTCGGAAGTCTTTCCATGAATCAATGCTATCCCTTTTCAGAGTATTCAGCCAGGTGTGACGCTCCTTCCTCTATTTCTGCGAGGAGAATCCTCCCTATTTCTGTCTTCCCTTTGGCGGTTTTCCCTTGGGGAGTTATTTCTGACCCTATCACGTCCTCGAATCTCTGAGGGTGATGGTTCTCTGCGCCTCTGCGTGGTGGATCGAGCAAGCGGAGAGTCACCTCTTGCCCTGGCGACAATTCGCAATCCCCCATGATGGCCCCTGGTCACTGATCGGGCTGGTTGTCTCTGTCCAGAGTCTGCTTCATCCTCGACTGGGTGTTCTCCCATAAGATTCATTCTGCTCGCTAATCGCCCCAACTGCCTCTGTGGCTCATTCTCTTCCCGTCGATCTCTGGAATTGACCGGGTGCCCTCCTCGGGGTATCATCCTTTCCCTCATTGATTGCCTGGAAACCTCTTTGTCGACCACAGTTTTTTGTCGTGGTTCGGATTGGGCGGGTGTTTTCCCGCGCTGCTCTCTAGCCTGCTCGGTGTCTCTCTCAAAGAGTGTTGCCTCTGGTATGTCCTCCATCCCTGGGGCATGTATCCCTGTTTTCCAAGCTAGATCGTCCATGGCCTGTTGAACTGCTGCCAATCTAACAAGGGTTTCGCCCTGCACGGCTAGTCGATCCATTCTTGCCATTGCTTTTGCGCACTCAGCCTCAGTTGGTCGGTCACGAGGATTTTTCCTCGCGTCTTCCCGCTCGGTGGTACGGGGAACCACGGTATTCTTTGATCCTAGGTATTGGAGATCATTTTCCTCATCGATCTGTTGGTCCTGCTCTCTTTGTTTGGTTGCATCTGTGAGAGTGAGTACTTGCGCGCTTCCCATGGTATTGGTTGGCTTCCAGGGTGGCATCCCGTAAGGGTGTTCTTGAGTATCCTCTGTCTGGTCACCATTGGTGACCTGTACCTGTGTATTCTGCAAGGATCCTTTTCGACGTATTCACAGTTACTTACTGGCCGGCGTTTCAAAGGAGCACCGGGGCTGATCAGAGGGCCTTCAGGTGTATTGGCCGGAGAAGTGGAGTGAAACTGCTGCCCCGGTGTGGTTCTCTGGCCCTGTCCGCCGTGAGGATTTCCAAAACCCGTCGCCATAGCCTTCTCCACTGTTTTATCACCAAAAGAAGTCATTGTTGTAGTCTAGAGGCTGGATTTGTTAGAAACTGGCGTTTAAACGAACAGTCC
>JAOWAN010000050.1:9320371-9337628 GCA_028566635.1 Lobelia cardinalis | reverse complement strand
TGCAAATTGAGGGATTCAAAAGTTGACTTTCGGGGCCGCAGTTGACCAACGAAATGCTGCTCCTCTTCGTATTTCAATACTAAATTCCATTTCTAGGGTTAGGGATTTTCTTCAGATTGAATATGGACGACTAAGTTTTAACTCAAGTGGAGTAAATTTTGGTACTCAAACTGAAAAACTTTCCTCAAAATGTCTACCCAAATTTGATAAATGTCGATCCCCTTGACTTGCAAAATCGTTTTTCAAAATTTTTTTTTTAAAAATCACATGCTAGCTACCTCACCCAGCTAGCGCCTTCCTACCAACATGCAAAAACGAACAAAGAGAAGAATATCTTGAGTTTCTAATTGTTCACAGAAAATCAAGTAAAATTTTGGGGGCGGGGGGAACCTGCTATATGAGAAAGGAGAGATCTAAGAATGGATAGAGAACCAATCGAACTGAAGAGCTCGAGCTATGCTGCCTTTGTCGCCTTGCTGTCGCCGACAAGGTAAAAGATTGAGAGATTTAGGGTTTCCATTTTCGGGTTAGGGTTCTATTTCACAAAGGTATTTTGAGGGAAAGGGGGCGAAGCTGGGATGGATTGTTTGTTGCTCTTGGGAGATGGAGAAGAGCTGGTGATGGAGGATGGAAATTTTGGGGATTTTGGGAGAGGGAAAACGAGAGAGATAGAGAGAAGTTAGAGAGAGAGTGAGAACGAGGGAATGAGGGCAAAACAAAGGGTTTGGGGGTCTGTTACCGGTTCCAACCGGTAAGTGTTTTATTTAAAAAAAAAAATCACAAATGGCGGCTGGAGTAGCTTTTATGACTTTTTTTGATAATTTTTTAGAAATAGCCTTAAAAACAGTCGTAAATACTTACAATCGGAACATAGCGTCCGCAGGTGCGGACATACCGCCCGTCCGCACCATAGAGGTCTCCCTTCATACAAACATCCGAGCATCTTCTGCTTCGCGCCATGGTGAGCAAATTCTGTCGTTCGAATCTCTCAAATTCCCTCAAATTTCGTGTCTTTTTTCTTTCTTTCTTGATTCAGTTGTGATGAAATCACAGGAACAAAGTCCGACGCTTGAAGACTGCATAAAGCTACTGAAGGGTGAAAGAGACGAGCAGCGGCTTGCTGGTCTCCTCCTAGCCACCAAGTTCTGCAACAACGAAGACCACGACTCGATTATTCGTGTTTACCATGCCGTTGGTGATACCTTCGTCGACCGCCTCCTTCGAACTGGTAAAGATTACTCGCCTGCCAGTTGTTCGCTTTAATTTTGTCCCCCCCCCCCCCCCACAAAAAAAAAAAAAAAAAAAACACTTTTACTCTTTTCCCTTGCGAGTTTCTGAATTATAAATTAATTAGTCTTTTTCCAAACTCCATTCGTTTATTGCTTGCCTACCCGTGTGAGAAGTTTCGTTTTAAAGACCCATGCTTGAAAATTAAGCTCGAGTATGTTTTATGATGTTGCAACACCCCATTCAAGTTTAATACTTTATGACGAGATAGTTCACTTTTGAAAGTCAAATATTTTGATGACTAAAATGAATTTTCAGTCATACCCAAAGTTACTAATATAACTATTTTGATGATTAAAATGAATGTCCGATCACACCCGTAGTTTATGAGGACTAATATAACGTTCTCATCTAAGGTTATGTAATGACAAGTAAATACGGGAACTCTTAAAGTCTGTGAGCTTAATGTCGAGAGATAATTCTTCTAGTGGAATATCCTGACATAGAATGCTCGAATGGTTATTTTGAACTCCTTTAGGACTAGGAATGGATACACAAATCACCTTCAATTGTGGATGATATTTTGTTTTGAAATCATAAATGATAAAAACTGTTAACTGCATTGTAACCTATATTATATACGGTTTATTTGGTAAAACAAAATGCATTTTGGTGCTCACTAGTACACATCAAATCCCACATAAGATCCTGACGTTCCACCTAGATACTACGAATACACAATTCTCCTATTTAAGTGCTCTACACTGATATCTGTTTGAATAGCAAACATCGCTTTGCACATGTTGAAAAAGGGCTCTGGGTGTCTCCCCTCCCTTTTAGACGCTTGAGCCATGTGACCTTCATTTTCTAAAGGTAGGGGAGACATAGAAAACCTCAAAAGCCTTAATTTTTTCCAAAAAAAGAAAAAATCAATTGCAAGGCTCTTGAAAAAAGAACACATTAGCTTCTTATTGGCGGTTAGTGTCTTTACTCCGTCCTCGACAAAAACATACTTAAGTTATCTACTTGAGATGTTTTGAAAATCAGGAGCTTGTTAATTTGGTGTATACTTGCAGGTTCCAAAATGCATTTTGGCCTGAATTCTTATACTTATTTAGAATAGGGAAAGGAAAATGTTTTACCTTCAATCTCTTAATTTGATGCCGCTGTTATGATAGGAATGGGAAAAGGAGGCATGAAGGAAAGGGTTGATAATCAGGATGCATATCTACGGCTATCGATCACAATTCTTGCTGCATTTTGTCGGGTTACTAAAATTGCCTCTTCTAGAGATATGTTGGCAAAGATTCCTCTCATGCTGGAAATTATGACAAAAGAGTACGTTTGACAATTATTTTCACTTTTATGTGTTCGCTAATCAAATTTAAAAAATTTAGCTGCACATTCGTATTGGTAAGATGAATGGTTTCAGATATTTAATATACAGTATTCCTTGATTTTTTATCATTTAGAAAAGTTTTCCCCGGTGGAAATGACCTAGCTTATGTATACTGTATAGTAACTCAAAGTGTAATATATTTGGTAGTTGGCTGTCTTTATAATGGCTGCCTTTGGCTTGTTGATCTTCTTCTTAAGTCCTCTGAACTAGATGTTTAGTGCTGCCATTTAAAGTTCTCTAGCTTGTACATTGATTGCTGTTAGCCACACTGGCTGGGCGGAAGTCGGGAAGGGGTAAGGGTTATTCTTGCAAGCTAGTATTATTAGTTTTTGTACTTCAGCTATTGGAGTTGTTTTACACTCTTGGGGTACATTTCTGTTTTTCCAGCAAACGTTGACAATGCAATTTCCAATCAAAAAGTTCCCAGAGTTTTTGAAGAACAGCCACATTCCAAAATAAGAAACTGGATTTGAATAATACAAAATCCTACTGATACACTAAGTTTGCATGTCCCGAAATTGTAGCTGGGACAAAATCCTACAGTGACACATTACTAACCTAATTTTGTGCTTTGCTACAACTGTTTTTTCCCCTTGGAAGTTTGCATGTCCCCAAAATTATAGTATCCCAGTCAGTCCTGGTAGCTGACCGTGAAAGAAAAATGAATCTGAAAGAAAATCTCAAAGCTAATCACAAATGAAGTATTCTTGGTTGCCTAATTTCATATACCCAAGTCTCCTTTTCCTTTGGGGGTAATTAATGGGGGAAGCATACAGAATTGAGAAGCAGAATTTAGCAAATTGAAGAAGAGGGAGAAAGAAGGAGAAGAAACACTTATCCTCGCAAGGGATCAACCATGCTCGCATGACACAAAGGCAAAAGCCTTACTCAAATATTATTAATCAATTCTGAATTAATGATGGGCATTACATCAATATATGTAAGACAAATGTAAATCCTTACGCTACTAGGGCTAGGACTAATTAATAAAATAACTATTGGAAAACAAAATCCTAAATCTACTAGGACTGTGACCTATAATTTTAAATAGCAATAGAAGACAATTAGTCTAGGATCAGCATAACCGTAATGGCAGAATCCTAATTTAACAAGAATAATCTAACCAGTAATAGTCCCCAACTAATCCTACTGGGTACATCAAACCAATTTATATCTGAATACTAATAAACCATAACCAGTTAATGATTCAAGACAACGAGGTGGGGTCTAGTGGTACGACGCCTCCCCCGTTTTCAATCGGGCACGGGGTCGAGTCACGATGGGGGTAAGTGGGGAACTAACAATCCCCTTTAAAGGAAAAAAGAAGAAAAAACAGTTAATGATTCAAATCTAATCGCATTGTGCATGTACTTATATCCTGCATCAGTAATGTTTTGCAATTTGATTTGTAGACGAAAATCCTCCATAATAATCAGCAGGAAGTGGAAAATTTCTTGTAGGAGTGAGTCTAGATAGATGAAATTGGTAGTTTGTTTTGTTGGTCGTGCTGTTGCAGCACAATCCTATGTAGTTCAATCTCTTGTGCTAAACCCTGCTTTGGAAAAAAGCTCCAACTTCTTCATATTTCAATTGAGCCTACCTACTCCAAGTAATTAGAGTTCCTGGTAATTTAAATTGATACAAGTATATAGGAGATATGATTCCGTGATTACTTCTTGTTCTGTGATTATTGAGGTTTCATGCATTGAAATGATCAGCAAGAAATATGTAAAACTAGAAATTGACCCCACTTTGGATGCAATTTGGTTGGCATAAGACATTATTAATTTTTCCTGTCAGTGCACAGTTTATTTGATTAAAATTCAAAAGTGTATCTAAATATACATGAATATCAAGATCTCATCTGAGGATCAGAAATAATTCTGGCTGTACTAATAATACACATTGACTATTCATGCAGATCAGGCTCATCCCTTACTGAAGAAAGCTTCGAGTTTTTATTGTTGGTATCAGCTGCTCATGAAGATGGTGTCAGCATATTGTATGAATCTGGAGCCATGAACATGCTAGCTTCTAAGATGCCGACTCTTCCAGATGGTATTTCTATTTTATCCCTTTCTGATTATTGTTGCTTCTGTTGTAACGTAGGTATAGATCTAATTGATGCCGGACAGGCGGACAGGCTTGCTTTTTTGCATTTTGAGAACCTCGGGCCGAGGCCCAAGGCCAAGAGTTGTGTGCCATCAGGAAGGCCTTTTGTTCTATTACTTAGTGTCTTGGTAGATTAGAATTAGTATTATTAATTCTTTTGTTTTAATTAATTAGGAAAGTAATGATTTAGTTGCTTAATTGATTAGGAAAGCTTTAATATTTAATTAGTTCTTTTCCCTAGTCTTAAACATATTTGTTTAATGTCTAGCCTTTATCCTGGTATTATCTCTGTTTTTATAAAAGTACGAAGCGCTACAAAGTGTTTCTCTACTTACGATTTCCAAAAATGCCCTTTAATATCTTCAGCATCTTAGATCTGCAAAGGCTGCCCCTCAATCCTCAGTTACCCCACTCCTCTTGCGCAATGCACCATTTAAATCACACTCCTTTCTGAAATTTTGAGATTCACAAATGACAAACAGAAACAACATCGAACCAAACACAGAGTTCTCCCACACACACCAACCACGACCCTGACCTGTATCCAATTGCGTCCTCCCCATGTTCTCCTACTGTCAAAATACATCAGCACACGCCACCTGCCATCGTCTCACAAGCAAACCTCACATTCCTCTTCCGTTCTCTGTGAACACGCAGCAGAACGCTTCTCAATAATTTGGAACTCTCTAGCTCAGGGCAGAGCCCTTCTGATCCAAATCCTTTCCTTTTCCCCCTTTCTGTGTATAGGAAGAAGCACTCTCCTCAATCATTTTACCTCTCTAGTTCAGGTAAGAACTAAGAACCCTTCTGGTCCAAATCCATTTCCTTTTGAGACAACTTTATTTCATTTATATCAACATACATTTAATTTTCTTAAATCAAGGATTCAGCGTAATTTGCATATGCCTTAGTAAGAACCCTTCTGATCTAGGCATCTCCTTTTCCTGTTGAGACAATCTCGATTTCGTTTATACCAAGGTACATTTTGCTCTCTTAAATCAATGATTCTGCATAGGTTGCATATTTTACAGAACACAAATAATCTCAGAAGCCTCCGCCTAATTTACTGCTTCTCATCTTCCAAAAACGTTCCGTGACTTTAACTTAAGTTGCCTTACCATTGCTGTCTTATATCCTATCCTGCACCAATTGCCTTCACAAACTATTTTAAGTGGACTGATTATTTATAAAACTGCCACCTGCAGAATTCTGAAAATAACCAAATTCTTAACCAACATATCAGTTGAAAAGTTTGAAAATTAAGCGACAGAGACAAATCATGGTTATATTCTGCACCCTCTCAACTGTTTATTTTTGTCTCGCACAGAAAAATTTGATCCTTAACTTTCTACATATGTGAATTTCACGTGCTTCTGATATACTTGATATGTCTCCATGCATGTACACTAACCACACTTGACCTTGGGTCCTTTCAGAAAGTCAATATGCTGTGATATGTAATTGTGGTTATGGGAGAAAGTTTCTCTTTATCTTTTACAAGTATATGTTCAGTACATATATAGGAGGAGATACAAAATGAAACCCCACGAGAATAACAGCCAAACATAATTAGTGGGATTTGACAAAGCTGCAAAATACGAAAAAAGGAAACTAACCTAATTAGGGGGATTGACCATAATTATAGAAAAAAAGGAAACAAATAGCCTTAATTTATAAACTTCCCTTAAATAATTAATACATATTTCTAACACTCCCCCTCAAGCTGGTGCATATATGTTGATCATGCCCAGCTTGCCATTCAGATCTTCAAAAATAGGCTTAGATAGATTTTCGGTCAGAATGTCAGCTACTTGCTGCTTTGTTGGCAAATAAGTCATGCAAACACGGTGGTTATCAATCTTCTCCTTGATAAAGTAACGGTGAACCTCCACATGATTCGTACAGTCATGATGAACCGGCTTATGTGCTATACTTATTGCTGCCTTATTATCACAATATAGCTTCATTGGTGTCTCAAAAGGTACTCGAAGTTCTTCCATAGACGTTTCAACCAGATCCCCTCGCATAAACCATGTGCAACAACACGAAATTCTGCTTCTGCACTACTTCGAGGTACAACAGATTGTTTTTTTACTTCTCCATGTCACGAGATTTCCCCAACAACATAACTACAATATCCACTTGTTGAACGCCTATTATTCACTGAACCAGCCCAATCTGCGTCTGTGAATACTTCAATTAACCTGTTGCCTCCTTTCCTGAAGTACTGGGTCCCCTTTAAATACCTCAAGACTTTGTCCACTGCTTCTAAATGTCTTTGCTTTGGAGAATGCATAAACTGACTTATGACACTAACAACAAAAGCAATGCTTGGCCGTGCGTGTGAGAGGTAGATCAGTTTACCAACTAGCCTCTGATATCTCTCCTTATCAACTTCAAGGCAGTCATCTTCGGTTAGTAGCTTCTGATTAAGCTCCATAGGTGTTTCTGCCGGTCTGCATCCGAACATACCCGTTTCTTCCGGTAAATCTAGGAAATACATTCTCTGAGAAATAGAAATCGTATGGCTCCTTGCAACATCCATACCTAGGAAATATTTGAGAGGTCCTAGATCTTTCAACTCAAATTCAGTGCTAAGATAAGTCTTTAATTGACTGATTTCATCTTCATCATCTCTTGTCATGATGATATCATCAACGTATACTACGAGGATTGTAATCTTACCATTCTCCGAATGCTTGAAGAATAGTGTATGGTCAGCTTGTTTTTGAGTGTAACCTCGACTCGTTATGTCTTTGTGAATTGGTTAAACCAGGCCCTAGGAGACTGTTTCAGTCCATAAAGGGACTTTTTTAATCTACATACTTTCCCTCTCTCACCTTCAAACCCAAGAGGCATATCCATATGGACTTCTTCACTTAATTCACCATTTAAGAATGCATTCTTCACATCTAATTGCAATAGAGGCCAATCCATATTTACAGCCAAGGAGATCGGAACACTTACTGTATTGAGCCAGCAACATGAGCGAACATTTTGATAATCCAAGTCATAGGTTTGAGTGAAACCCTTAGCTACGGGCTAGCTTTATATTTGTTAATGCTACCATCTGTATCATACTTGACTGTAAAAATCCACTCGCACCCGATTGTTTTTTTTTTCCTTCTGGCAGATCTGTGAGTTCCCATGTATTAGTCCTCAATAGACTTCAATTCTTCTAGTACAACACGCGTCCACTCGGGGACAGAAGAGCTTCTTCTATGTTCCTTGGAATCTCAATCTTAGCAATATATCTCAATCTTATCTATATTGCTAACAAATGCCTCTAATGAACGAGACAACCTTGCATAAGACACGAACCTGGAAATGGAATGTTGAGTACATGATCTCCTTCCTTTGCGAAGAACAATATGAAGATCTTCATCTCTTGTAGAATTTGAGACATGGATAGGTTCGGGTGGCAGGTCTATCTTGGAACAGTTGTTGGTTTTAGATTCTTGGCAACCGGGTGTATTGGATTTATCTGCCCCGGAAGAATGATGCCTTCTAGAATAAACAAGCAATTCAGGAGCTCAATGTGGTTGTGGCTTGGAATTGTTCATAGGTTGGTTTTCATGAGGCTTAGCAATAGGAATGACAAGCATGGTAGGAAAGGGATTAAAAGGAGCAATAGGCATGTTGGGATTGACCCTGAATGAATCCAACTCTAGTTCAATGTCAAGAAGACCGTTTAATGACTCATCTTCACCCAGGCTCTCCCCCTGAAGATGAGTCTGATGGAAATAAGGTTCAGACTCAAAGAAGGTTTACATCCTTAGACACAAAGAGTCGTATAAGAGTTGGAGAAAAACGCTTATAGCCCTTTTAAGTAGGTGAGTAGCCTACAAAGACACATTTGTTTGGACGAGGATCAAGTTTAAACTGTCCCTAAAAATGAGTGTGGACAAAGTTTGTGCAATAGAAGTTGGTGTGCCTGCATTGTCCACCTAGCTATGCTGGCTAGGAGTGGTTCTTTTGGTAACTATTCAGCCTAAAGACATGAATATAAAGAACAGTAGCATTACTAGATAAGATATAGAACATTTTGTGGGTTAACTTGAGGATTCTTGCCACAGCATCGCTCTTGCTTCTATGCTGGTAACTACATTAAGGCTTCCCCCACTCCTTATACCAGGCCGAGAAAGCCGGGCAACCACTCCCCTATGTGCTTCAAATTTATTGAGAGTTGATAATCAGTTTGGGTGGGCTCTTGAACTGTATTTGTGTTTCTTTTTCTTATGTTTGTTGTCTTCTTTTATGGCTGTTCTTTCTGTACGTCTCCGCCATTATTTTCTGTACCTTACTTCTGACTTCATCATCCCTAACCCTAACCTTCACTGTCGCTGGTGTTCTCACCGACCCCCTCTTAGCAGTCCTCACACATCTCCATTGCTGCGGCCCCTTCACCAGAGCTCTACTAGTCGAATAGCATTCTCACGTCCGACATCTACTTTCAAGTGAACTGGGCTGCTCATTTGCTTTTCATTCTGTCTTGTCTTGTCTTTTCTTCTTCTTCTATTTCCTCTTAATGTGTATAGTAGTAAAATTTCAATGAAAGAGTGCGCAACAATGGAAGAGATGCCTAAGGAAAGTGTTGTCATTTAATCTATGTACTTAGGGGTGTATCACTGGGTCGTAGCTTCTTCTGGCCATAAAGTTAGTTAGTAAATAAATTTGAGTTATTGGGCGGGATAAGTAGGTTTTGGGGATGTTCAAACCATTGCTATTCAGTCATCATTACACTTCGAGGTCTGGACCATAAAGAGAGATTCATAATTACATGGAGTTCTTCTACCGAATAACTATCTCCGTGTGAGAATTTCTTATTCGTGCTCTTGATGACATTAAAAGTGACATAGTTCAGTCCTTGTGCAAATTTACGTAAAGAAGAGGCAAAATGGCCTCCATGATTTGATGAGGTTGATGACGAGATATTTCGGGGTTGTAAGTATGAAGTACATCAAACTTATCATGTGTTTTCAGGATGTTTAATAATTGGATCTAAAGGACATCCAACCCATTAATCTTGTGGGTTAGTTGCGGTTAGTTTTTTCCTTAACTGGCGACACTTTTCTGAGTGTATCATAGATATCTACCACTAGTTTAACAGGCGCAAATTTCCAAATTCTGGTGCAGGTTCCCACATGGTAGAGCTTTCCATTAGACTTCTACAGCTGATCATGAGTAAGCTGTCCCTAGAGACCATCAACAAACAATACTCGTCAGAATTGTCTTTGATGGTAAGACCATATGAGAATGGTTTAAGAATTGGCTCCAATACATTGTTTCTAGAGGTACTGAATGCATTCGCTTTTTAATTTTGCAGGTTGCTACACTATCAAAGCAGTTTGCTCTATCGCATAACGCCCTGAAATTTGAATTGCTTCACCTCTTATCAGCTATCCTCTGCTTAACGTACTCTGTATGCATCTGTCCTTAATAATTAGTGCACAGTAGTTTGTTAAGTTAGTTGTATAAAGACTAAAGTGCACTTATAGAATCACATGAGTTAAAAATAAATAATAAAATTATATATATATATATATTATTGGGATAGTTGCCTGAAAGTATTTGCTGAAGAGAAACCTGAACTGGTTCATAGTTTACTCCAGTTTATTAACTGGCACATATAGATAACTACATATGAAGGATGCTTCCATACAGGATGTTTAGGGAAAATTGAATTTTAGTATTGAATACATTTAAGGACCGGTGACCTGTAATTTGAAAGCTCGAATAGCCATCAATGTTAAGTTTTGAGTTGGCACTCTATAATATATAGCCTGGGAGAGGGCATCAGTTCTGTAATTTCTTTTTTCTTGTTTTACTCTTTGTTTTAACCTCCTTACTTAAGATTTGAAAAGTTTGAGTCTGTAGTAGATTTAACTCGGTGCTTTTTCTGAATGACACAATTACTTGGTTCACTTAGATTACATTTCAGATCCCTCATGGAGTCATTGTCATATGCATTAACGCAATATTGTTCTCATATTTGAGTTATTGGGAGGTTTGACTAGAGTGTACGCTGATTGACTCTTATCCATAACTGGTCTTAATCGACTTCCTTTGAATCTATCATATAACAACTTGAGCATTTTGACAATGCACGAAGCAATAGTCGTTGTAGTTCATAACTATGTCACTTGCTGATTATGTGTCTATTATCAGTATTATATTTATTGTGTTTTAGATTCTAAAATTTCAATCTTTATAAGAATATTAAGTAAACTATTTGTTAAAGTGTTGGGTTCGATCTCAAAACCAATTGACAGTGAGATGAGTAGCCAGGATCTTTATTAATTGCTTGCAAGGCTTGTTCATACACTATGAGTTTAATGCCTCAACATGCCCCTTCATGCGTAGCTGTACTCAAGGCTTACATCGTGGACTCTTTGTCGGATCGGATGGTGCAGAGCTAGATCATCGAGTGTCGTTGGGCTCGCACGTGTAGAGAGCTGTGAAATTAATTGCTCGCATGGGCTTGTTTATACCCAGTTTGGGTTTAATGCTTCAACACTATCAATATAACTTTTTTAAACTTTGCTACAAGAAGTCAATTTTCATACAAATTGGTCAAAGTTTAAGTGTTTAACTAAGTTAGCCAAAGTAAGTCAAACGAGGACACTCATTTAGGACGGAGGGAATATGTGTTTTTTCCCCCTCCGATTTAATTTAAGTGATCACTATTCCTTTTGGGCTGATCACAAATAAGTATCCACTGTCCACTTCTATAAATTTCCATTTTTAGAAAGAAAAGGGGGCTTATCATCAACAAGTTTAAGTGGGGAGCATTCACAATTTTAATTGTGACCACAAACTTTGTTTTCTAATAGGATCAAGTGATCCTTTCTAAAATTATATGCCCATTCAAATGGGTCACTTAATTTAGATCGGATGGAGTATATAAGAGAGAAATAGTACATAGAAGGCGAGCTAGAGATCCGCCAAAGCCAGAAGGCAAACAAACTAGAAACGAAAACCAAAGACCAAGTATGTCGATTAATTTTATGTTTTTATATTTGTCTATTAGGTCTTATAAATTAGCTTATAATGCTGTAATTTATGTGGCAACCTTCAGTTTTTCGTTTCCGTTGTTTAGTACTTTTCCAAATTTAAGGCCTGTCCCTGCGTATTAGATTGTCTCACTTACAAATCATAGATCATACGTGGCCAAACCACCAACTTGCGGGCTTCCGAATGCACCTCGACATGAAGAATATCATAATTACCATCTTAAGCTATAATGATATGTACAAGCGTCTTATTAGTGCACTTTGCTGATTGACTCTTGACTGTGACATCGGCTCTGTGTTGCAGACGTCTGTACATGAGGCTCTTCGCTCAATCACTGATGGCACATGGTCAACGTATGTACGTGTTGGTGTTGTGTCCATTCTCCAAAATCGTGTTGGTACGTTTTTCTTGTGAAACTCTCTAATGTCGTCATGGCGAGTTTGAATCTTAAGTTATATTGATGCTTAAAGCACATGCCATATCTGTCATATATTCCACTTACAAGTTACAAGGTTTTCTTGGAAGCCTGTTTGAGTGTGTAGTAAGTTTCTGGTCAAATTCTAATAGAACTTGTAGTAGAAGGATGTTGTCAGATTTATGCGTCTAATTAGTGTGTTGGCATCACAAGCGAGTTAGCATTACAGTTTCAGTAATTCATATTTTTTTAATTTACAGTTGAAATTTTGATTTGAAATTATGGATGCTAGCTGAGAAGTTGCATCTTGAAAGATCTTCAGTATGCTTTTTCTTGTTTCTTCACTATCTATCTTCTTCATATTTCAAGTGTTGCAGGAAATAACAACGGGGAGAATTTCAATAATATTCTTTTAGTTATTAACATATGTTAATCACGTCAACCTTTTGTTGAGTTTATATGTATGGATATGTCAGTCTCTCTTTCTCTCTCTCTCTCTCTCTCTCTCTCTCTCTCTCCTCTTCCTCCTTCAGTTTTCTACTTACACATGATGATGATGCCACATTAGCTTGTTTTGTTAGTTGTGTAGTAGTCCCTCCATCGAATCCACCCCCTCTCAATAAGAAAAGAACAATAAAAAATTGTCCTTTTATTACCTCCTTTTCTTTTTGATAGGAGAGGACAATCCCTTGGAATGACAGAACAAAAACAGAAAACTAGCCTGTCCACTGAACTAAAAGGAATAAATACACACGAGTCGAATGGAAACAGAAAGAAACAAAACTAATGGAGAGCCACTCTGCGATCTCTTAAATTCCTATTGTGATAGTTAAGTTTTTCTAATATGCATATTAACTTTCCACATAATTTTTTTGTTTGACATGCAAAAGCAGCATTACTTTGAAATGTAAGAAAATCTGGGAAAACATTGCAAAATTTTAGAGCTTAAATTTAGAAGCGGAATGGAACTCCGTTTCTGGGGTGAATAAAAAGGCCAAATATGACTGGAATGGAGGTAATTGATATTAAATGAGTTTCCATGTGCATAACCTGCCTGTAAACACTTATGATAATATCCATCTTGTACTCTTTGTTTGTGTCAAGAGTTTTAGTGTTCAAATGCCAGTAGGTAGCTTAAGTGGTAGAATTATGATCTCTGTTAATATCATATGCTAGGTGCAACTTTAATTTTGAGCAGCTGTAGATCTACAGGGGATGGAAGTTTTAGATCTCCGCGGTTAGTTCTTCCAAGGTGGCATAGTTGCAAAAACAAGAAAATGAAAATAAAATAAAAATACTCAGTGGCTTGTCTTGGTTTATTACTATAATTTATTATCAGTCTACGACGAAAGTTTTCACGTTGGTGAAGTTTATTGATCCTGATTGAAGCCCATTATAGATTCTTGAACTCCTTGATGTGCAGCACCTGAACAAAAGCTTGAGGCTTTGATTTTGGCGGAGTCTGTAATATCTATTGTTGGTGAGAAGTGGCTTATTGATCGGATGAACTTAGTTGATACAGGAGAGCATATTCCTGTTGACAGGTAAGTGTTGTGTGTTTGCTGAAAATTTCAGTTGAATCATCACGGTTCGCTTTTGTGTGATTTCGTGCTTATCAAATATGTTACTTCTTCACGCTTTTTCATTCGGCAGGTGTATATTGCTTGTGTTGGAGTCATCCAGGGTTGAAATTGCCGTGCTTCTTAATGATCTCGCATATTTGAAATACGAAAAATCGGGAGATGTTTCTTCAAATGATGAAACCATTCTTTTAAAGCAACGGAATCTTGGCATTGCATTTTCTTTGGTGGAGAAGATCATCAAATTAATTTCCAATATTGGTGAAAATGAGAGTACGCAATCTTTCCATTGACTTTTAAGGGCACGTGTTTCAATTCTTTTTCTGTAGCAGAAATGATTGCTTCTAGTTTGTATTGTAGTATGCTAAAAGTATCAACCAAATTCGCTAATAGGAAACATTTATACGGGGTTTAATTATACAATACGACTATACATTTCACATTCTTCTTGAAAAGACTACTCATCACTAAATTTGATGCAATGAGACGACATGCTTGTGTAAAATATCATTGAAAACTGAAAGCAAATTTGAGGAACATGGAACATTATGTAGAATACACGAGCCTGGCGGGTGTGTCCAAAGTTCTAATTAAACACCCGTGTTTACATATATAGCAACATGAAATTATGTTTCTAACAAAAGCACTTGGATTTTACTTGATGGCTTGCCATTTAGTTTATCGAATACCCTGAAAAGGTTGGTTATTTATGTTTAGGATATGCTTAGAAAAGGTATATGAGACTAATTTTTGAGCTTGAAAAGTACTTGCATTAATCGATGTTATACTTATTTGTTTAAATGTTATTAGGGTGTGTCCTCATGTCTTGGGTTTGGATGTCACAGTGTCCAATAGCACGTGCTTATGTTGACTCTCGGGTCCGTTTCCTCAAATCATAATTCAACCATCTAGGTTTTAATGAAAATAGTCTAAGGTTTGGAGAAAGGATGCGTGTATTAATTATGGCCAGTATCAGTGAAATTCAAATTTATCTATGGATTTTATTTACCTTGGCTAATGGTGTCTATGGGGTGTATGGAAGCTCAGTACTATTGGTTATTTGCTTATGCTTTGTGTATTAGATTTTATTAGTATATAAATCTCTATAACTATTGTTTTTTTTTTTTGATAAAATGTATAAGATTTTAATAATCTATACCTTGTCACATATAGGTGACATTATTACTGACAGAACGTTCACAAAGATCATTACTGGGCTTAATGAGTCTATTGGCGTGGTATTAGACTATTTACAAGATGCCAAGGTAATTGTGTTATTTTTAGTGTCAGAGTTGCGTTAGGCTTTTTGTATTCACAATTATGATTTGTCAGGATCATCAACAGCATAAAGGGAATGATCTTCTTGCTTCAGTGCGGATAATTGGAAGGTAACTTTTGGTCCATCATATGAAGATTTTACCTTTTCTTTCGTTGTTGGTACTGGATGGCTATGCAGAGCAATAGGAATAACAAAACTGGTTTTGTTCTCTTTCTGTTGGAATTTTGTTTTCCTTTTTTTCATTCCTATACAGATGAAAGAAATGTGATATGAAATTACATGTATACGTTTGTGTTTTAAACTTTTTCTTCAGCTCAAGTGATATTCTTGTTTTTTTCTGATCTTGTTCCTTCACCATTTCTCTGTAGAATTGGATGAAACATATGCATGCATATTCCAAAATTGTTCTTTATTCGCATAGCATTATGAATTACAAGAATTGATGTCTTGACCAAAATTAAGTTCTTTTAATGTTATAAGGAGGACTTCAGGTACTGCTCTGGCTTTAACTCAGTTGTCCCTCTATTTGTTCATAAGGGAGGGTATATATGCAAAATTTTCTGCACGTTTCTTACCAAGGATAAAGAGAACCGAATGTAAAATTGCAAGAATGTGCAACTAATTAGCGCTTTCATCTTTGTATGTCTATGATTTGAAAGGTCTATTGGCATTTGAGTTGCTTAAGTAATTATTTTGTGCGTGATCAAGACATTTTGATCTTTGCTAGCACCCTTGATTTCGTGAAGAAAATATTACTCAACAATGGAACCAAGAAATTGAGCCTGAGCCCTTCCATTGGTCGTTGGCAGGAGATAACTAAGTCAAGCTGATATTGCCTGATTGGTAGCTTTTTCTACTTTGTGTGCAGATCTTTGGAGAAAATATAAGAGTTTCATAGCTAGATATGACATACTAAGGAAGAAATTATCATTGTAGCTTTCATCCGTGTTTTGTAGGAAGAATTTGGTCTGTTTGGATCCATGATTCCATTATGCAAATTTACCTTCTGCGAATTTGCTTTGTGATTCGTCTAAAAAACATAACGAAAAGCTGGTTATTTTTAACTTCGATTACATGCTGATTGTTAAAGTCTGTGGTTCATCTCAAAACCAATTGGCAATGAGAGTGGGGGTGTAAGCCCAAGCCGCCGAGCCCAGCCGAACCAAGCCAAACCGCTAGCTTGGTTCGACTTCATGCAAAGGTGGTTCGGCTACAACTTGATTTTTTTTTTGAAAATTGGACTGTTTGTTAAGGCTCATGATTTGCATGTTCTAGCCGAGCCGAATATATATCTGGATATGTATTTTTATATAGTTATATAACATGTATATATATATATTTATGTTTATGTATTTTACTTTTTTAAATGTTGAACAATTTAGTGTTATTGAAAGTTTTAATTTACATTTGAATGTAGTTGTATGATTTTAAACAATGTTGGTATGTAATCGAATAACTTTTCGATGGTTTGTATTTTGTAACTTTGTAGTTTGATTTTTCTTCAATGTTGTAATGCTCAAAGTTTGAACTTGGTGATGCAAGTTTTGGTTATAGAAATCAGTTTATTTGATTTTTTTTGTTAGTTTAAGTTTACTTTTTTAATGGAAAGAGATCCAAAAAGTTAGTATTACGAATATTCCTCGGAGCCGTCTTGTCGAACCAAGCCAAACTATGGTTTAATGGTTCGGCTTGGTTCTGTTTTAAGCTTCAATGGATCGGTTCGGCTTTGTATTTTTGAAGCTGTTCTCCAACGTTCAGGCTCGTGGTTTAGGCCTTAAGTCGAACCAAGCTGAGCCGTTATACCCCTGAATCAGAGGAGCAGCCCAAGATCTTTTCAAGGCTTGTTTATACCCAATGTGGGTTTTTAATGCTTCAACACGCCTCCTCACATGTTCCCTGATTCGAGACTTCCAGTGTGGACTCTTTGGTCATTGGATCTGTTCCTGCAAAGCTACATCATCGTGGACCGTTGGGCTCGCACGTGTATAGAGTCTGCTATGATACCATGTTAAAGTTTGGGGTTCCATCTCAAAACCAATTCGCAATGAATGCAAGACTTGTTTATACCCAATTTGGGTTTTTTAATGTTTCAACACCGATTAAACTATGGAATAAGTTTGAATGGTATATGTATGGCGGGCAGATGCTGGAAATGGAGCGGAAGAAGAACCTCCATATGGTGTTTATTGACCTTGAAAAGGCCTATGATAGGGTGCCTAGGAGAGTGTTGT
>JAOWAN010000050.1:9304089-9320271 GCA_028566635.1 Lobelia cardinalis | reverse complement strand
GAGAGAGAGAGAGAGAGAGAGAGAGAGAGAGAGAGAGAGAGAGAGAGAGAGAGAGAGAGAGAGAGAGAGTTGCTCCATTGTAAAATTTATTGAATATTAGCAAAATATATAGTATGTCCGGTCTACTACCTGATAGTCTATGCCTAGATTCATCTAAATGTTCTCTCTCTACAAAAAGACGATATGCTTGCTGAATAAGAATGTACACAATAAATGCCTGTCTCAAGCATCCAATTTTGACATGATCAATTACTGGATATATCAGATTCCAAGTTAAAAACAACCCACTGATCAGAATTCAAACAACAAACGAGTAAAAATAGGAAAACACTGTAGACTCATTGTAAACAATCAGATTCATTCACATTTTACACAACTTTATGTAACTGCAGCAGCTGGCTTGGCCAAACACTGGAACAGTTACGAGTTGATATATATATATATATATATATATATATAGGTAGCCGCTCAAATGAGAACCTAAATAGGATAGGAACTGTAGGAACCAATCTTGATCATTGAATGAAAAGAGAAAACAGAGCTGATATATATTATATGTAGAGAGAGGCTTACCTTCTTTTCGTTCCTCACAGTTATCACTTTTGCAATGCAGTTTGGCTGGTCATGCATTCACAGAAAATAAAGGGAAGTTAGTCTGAGGAAAAGAAGCTAGGAAAATTTTGTAGAGATGTTTCCCAAGAATTTTTTTGTAGAGCTCTCCCGCTTATTGAAATAGATTTTGACAAAAGCTTCAACATCACTGGCGGATGCTCTAATAAAACAAAGGTGATTGAGGGTACAGGGGTCGAATTTGTTTTATTAGTGCCTTGAGGTATAGAGAAACACTACCTTCCTGACGGACCAGACCCTTGAACAACTTTAGAAAATACTAAGTAGAAACATACAGTCATGAGAGAAATAATTACCAGGCATGAGTGGTTCACAAATCGAGCAATTCCCCCTTTGTGGGTGGCATCAATTATATGCTCTTTATCAATCCTAAAAAAGTAGCAAGCACTCTTGTACTGCAATTTCTTTCCAGACTGATAATCGCCTTCTCTTCTATCAGCAACACGAAGCCCCACTATCTCACCAACATACTCAACAACCTAGGAAAAGAATGTAGAAGGAAGGAGGAAGGAATAGTAAGGGTTATGCAATTACAGACAGATAATGAAATTTGCACCTCGGAAGGATATGATCAAACCATTGCACCCCGTAAAATGAACGAAGATGTGTATAGACCAAGGGCATGGATGCCCGACTTGTATACTACTAGATGCTTCCAACCTCTTAACTGTTTGTAGCGAGCATATTCCTTCTACACGGAGAGGATATAGACAACTCGTTAGGTTGATTATAACAAGGCTTGCTGAGGATTCTTTTTAAGAAACTTTCCAATAGATCCTGAGAAAGAAGTTTAATTTGGCATTCCTAATCCATACTTCCCATTTCTCATTTCATCAACTTCATGAAAAGAGATCAACATACTGCATAAACTACACACAGGCCACATTATTGAAATACACTAATCAGGTAGCACCCAGATAATCAAGTGAAAGCTTGATTAAACATACCCGGCAATCAGTCTCAAAATCTGAAGCTCGGCCTGCTGGAAGATTTGGAAATCCTTTAGTATAAGGCTTTTGCCCATTTATATAAATCCATGCATTTAACTGCTCTTGAGGAACAAGTCCTCCTGCAGTACCATTAGAGGGGTGGCGAATATTATGCCTGAGACAGTCCCTTTTACGACCCTTGTAACCCTGATTCAAAGTAATAAAGTGTTAGAACTTGTAACCATGAGTTTCTGAGGTCAAAATGCACCATAGGTTTCAATTTTAAGGTAAATGAACCTCAGTTCGAGCACACGTCAGTTCCTTTTGATCGAGATCACATTTGGTATTGCCCGAGTCAGTATCATACTCATAGCTACACTTGGGTTGTGTATCATGAAACTCACATCTTCCATAGAAGCCAACCTTTTCGTTATCAGCACCTTCAACCTCACTTTGCAACAGACCCTACTTCCAATGCAACCAAAAAGTCAGCAGCCAGCCACAAAACATAAAAACATGATGGTAATTATCTTGCTTTGACAAAACATTAACTTATTTTAGTACCACTATGAACTACTGCATTATAATTACCAAGTGATCCCTGCCAACCCAGACATGAGTACTAACAGAATCCTCAGAATAGGCTCCAGCCAAGTTTTGAAACTTTTCTAGCCTTCTTCCCTTCCATACGGCTGAACAACTGATGATCCAAAATGATTCACTTTTGAAACTTTTAGATAAACAGTTTGTACATACGCTGTAGCTTTTGGCCTTTGGCTTGATATGTATGGATAAATATACGCGTATCTAGCCTTCTTCCCTTTCATACGGCTGAACAACAGATGATCCTCCTCTCTCACTCACTCACTCACTCACTCTCTCTCTCTCTCTCTGGATCACCAAATAACATGATTATCAGATTATGCTATCCTAACAAGATAAAGTGTTAAGCTTATTGTAGCCTGCACAACCAAAAGATGTATAGTAATGATTTCAAATATTGGAGAGCTCTGCCTAGAATTATGAAGCATCAATTGAACCATTAACCCAGAAATAAGTTGTTGCAAATGAAGATAAAACTTAACCTCTAGTAACATTATCTATATATTCTCTCTCCCGTTTTTTTTTTAGGTTGGAACAAGAGATGAGGAACTCAGGTAGCATTTCATTAGTAACATGAATGGATTACTTGGACAAACTCGATGAATCCTGTTTGCAACGTAAGCCATGAATTGCTCATAAGGAGGAAAAGTGCAATCAATAGCAAACTGAGGAGAAGGATCAAATTGAATATTCAAGAGGTGATTGGCTAAGTGAAACCAAAAGATGTTCTATCTCCACTAGTTAATTAACATGAAAACTAGCATTCAAAAGAAGCCAATACCTTGTGATGGGCACACCAAGGATGAAAGCGTGTAGAACAATCCATAACTCTGCACTTTATGCAAGAACCACCTGGACATTTACAGATAGAACAAACCTGAAAAGAAAATCATGTCAGGAAGAAGCAATTACAGCTATCACATTTAAGACACCAAAGGACCGACATTCCTGGACTTCATTTACTCAAGGCCAAAAAACTTTGATGATTTTCTGAAACATTCAAAAACAATGAACATGATTCACAATCAGTGGAGGTGGCAGTTCTTCATTCTATAGCATACTTTCTACTTAGTTCTTACCAAATTTCCTTTAGGAAGAGAGACACCAGATACATCAAAAGCACTCATCGTGTCAACATTCAGACATCGTGTTTCAGGCGTCCAAAGTCCACAAACCATATGAACCCACTGCTTAACAGTTGAGTCAAATACTCCAGCTGATATACTATTCTGCACTATTGTGTAACTAGTTGGACAAGTAGAATTATATGCAGGTTGGGATTCCATCTGCAGATCTTTTTTCCAAGCAGTTACTAAAGGCCCAATAATGGAAGGTGCATCACTATCAAATTGAGATCTTGAGGCCTTCATGCTCAGCCGATCCGCTAGAGCTTCAGAAGGAGAAACCCTGTTGTCTGGTTTTGCATTTGTTACACGTTTCCAAGTATTCACAAGGCATTTGACCATGTGGTCACTTCGCAGAGCCCTAGTCATGGCTCCACCCCCATAGCCACATAAAACACATACCTGCACAGCAGTTAATGATAGTGAATGAGCTTGAGACAGTAATCTGCAACAATGGGTAAACTTTGGTATTCACTATAGTATAAGGTAAACTGGCCAGACAGTACATCGTTCACTATCACCCTGACATCTTCGTACGAAGAAGGTTAACGTCAACATATAGCATGTTAATTAAATGGAGTACAAGATGATTGAGTAGGAAACTTAAGAAAATCATATATCAAACACATTGAAGATAGTTAGCAAGAAAAGAAAAAATAATAAATAAATAAAAACACAGCACAATAATAGAAAACAGAGAAACAAGAAAAAAGAAAAACGAACAATTAAAAAATACAAAAGCGCCGAGAAAATACCAAACAGATAAATGAACAAGTGTGAATAAAGCTTTCAAAGAATATATGGTTGAACTGTCAACTGAAATGTAATTTGACATAAAAATAAATAAAATATGGCATCATTATTGCTGATTAGAAAATATAAATGATTAAAATAAATTAACTCATGAAGACATGAAACCGTGGTAGGTTAATGGACCTAATGCTTACAGTATTTTGGGAGCCTGTCCTACATGGTCTGCATTGCCAATGAGTTTTCGGTACAGTGGAAACTCCATAGCAAGCCTGATGAACCTATATAAGACAAGATAATATCAAAATTCTAACAGGAGGTTATTCAAGAACTTAATGTAAATGCAGCATGGAGTGGTACATACCTTGATTAAGCATCCATTGCACTCCAACAAACAATTAACTTTTTCGTTGCTCGAATTTCCACATACACAGCAATATGCAGCCAATTGTGGAGAAGACTGACTTCTCTGCTGCCCAGTGAATCTGAATCATTAACCAAACCTTTTTCTTGTTACTTATACTTCTAACTTCTGCAGTTAATGGAATAACTAAAATATAGATTCTCCATCGTAAAATCAGGATAAAATGCTGATTTCGTATATGTTACTTACATTTCAGTACTGCATATCGCACCAACATGGTTATGACCTACTTTAGAAATCTTTAAGAGCTTTTCAGAAGTTCCGTGTTTTTCTTGGAATTCAAAATCCGCGTACTGTGTACCTGAGACACTTGCCCACATGGCGTACTTCCCTGACAATTCCAAATGTTAATGATTTGAAGTTTCACCAGATGAGAATATGCCAAAAAATAAACTTTTGTCCGTATCTGGTAGACACATGATTCATATCTGCACCAGTTATGACAGACGAATAACTAAATGCACCAAAATCATGCAACACTTCTATTTGAGCTGAAGCAAGAGATGCACTCAGACACTGTAAACTGGATCCACGCATGACTAGAAGTTTGGCAGTTAGCTTGTTGCTGTTACACATAATTAATAAAAGGTAGATAGACTTGGCACTTACAATAATTTTCAATTCAATCACAAAGAAGAACACCCCAGTTTCTGATTAACGCACAGAATATGGTGATACTCAACTGAACCAGAAATGAATATCCAATGTACTTCTTGGGGCAGATAGAATGGAAGGATATGCAATGAAAAAACACACGTGATAACACAAGGAATTAATCTAAGTCATTACCCAAAACCTATGCAGTTTGATTTAACAGAAAATAATTAATTTTTAATAGTGCTTCTTTCCTTTTCCAATTTAGGTCATCATTCCATGCATACGCTTCTATCTCACAGAAGGGCACGTTTCTGCACATTATCTACACGCATGTGTCCGGAACTATATACCCAGACAAAACATTATTACCATATAGACATACAAGAACTTGAAGCTTTATGCATTACCTTTAGTTGCTAATTCATTAAGGCTGCGTTTGTGATCGTCCTTATTCTTTGGTTCTAAACTGGCAGTAGGACGAGAGGGTGGCACATGATAACTTTTCTCATATCTGATATTCCTTCCCTCCACCATGTGGGATACATCATCATCTTTTTTACTGCATGGGGAGCAGGCCATCTCCATCACTTCCACACAATTGCCGTGATCCAGCTCGTTACATGTTGCAGCACACTGACCTCCCCAGTTCATTTCTACTTTTATGGGAGAAATTCTATCTGTACGTTGATTACTTTCTTGTTTTCGTGTATTCTTCGACGACTTCGGTGGTGATAATTTCAGTGCATTGTCTTCACCAGGGGTACAATTTCTAGTATTTTTAAGAATCTTCCCAATGGAAAGGATCTTCACTGGCTTTGATGTATTACCATTTGAAATAATACCATACATACCACACACTATAGGCTTTGTGATGCTTTTATGAACATTCTCCTGCTTACTGGAATACACTAGTCCACAACTTACCGAATTGCACTTCATTGTTATTCCAGCATCTGTGCAGTGTCCTTGCTTCCAGACCTGAGTTGTTGATCCGAATCGCTTTTCACAAGAGAATTTAGGGTTTGTTATACAATCATCACAAGTCCTTTTCGGTCTCTGACAATCAATATCCCCCTCTCTGTTATAACATCTGTGGAGACTTTGTTTACAACCCATAGTTATGGAAGATGATAAAGTTGACCTTCTCTTTTTGAAACTAGGCCCAATTGAACATGCACAACTATGAGAACTTCCTTGCCTAGGCTGAATTAACACATGTGCATCCACCAATTTATAAGAGTCCCGCTCAGAGCTACCTTTAAATTGTAGATTTTCATCAACTGAAGATTTAGCAGGGGAATAGAATGATGCATTTAACCTCTTCCATTTCATTGCTTTTCTTCTCTTCCCAGATTTGATATCTTTAGTATACTTTTGCACTGTGAGTCCAGAGTGGACTTCCTTCTGCACTTTCCTCATTGTTAGTGAATCTCCAAGTCCAAGCTCATCTATGAGGCTACGAGATGATCTATCAGGAAATGCTTCAAATGTTCCTTCATCTATCAAGTCTCTTTCACAAGAGTAACTGTCAAACTGAGTATTTTCTCCACTATCCGGTGCATCGTCTGATGAAGAGCATTTTTCAATCCATGAAGCTTCATCAACAGCGTGATTGTTTGCGCATTTAGAATCCCATGCATCGTTAGTACATGAATCTTCAATGCTAACATTAATTGATGTTTGGGTAATAGCAGATACTGAACATTTTGAAGAGAAATAGGAAACTTTCTGCTCCTCAGCCCCCTGAGCAGATCTGTTAAAGCATTTGGTATGCAAATCAGAAATTTGATCCTCAACATTTTTCCTCTCACCCAATAACTTGGCTGGACGATCTTTGCATGGTATTTTACCCATTGCCGTCACCTTGCAAGGTACATCTTTCCACTGAAAAGCATTACCCTCAACTTGTTTCAGGTTTGGCTGGACGAATTCTCCAACTTGATCTACCGAAATAGCTATGTTCTCAGGAATAGTGCAATCTTTATCAGATTGTGAAGTGAGCAAAGTAGATGTCCGGCTGTTCACACTTCCATCCCCTTCTCTCAAAGCATGATGGGGGGGTTTGGATTCGCAATATCTGTCCAAACAATTTTCTGAAGCTGCACAGCTGCACTTGTCTGGAGCATATGGGTATGGCACTCTCTGGCAGCAGTTTACATGCTCACGTGATGGACCAATGTTGTTTTCACCTCCACCAGGTCTGGAATAATGAAAATTTGAAAACAATTCAAGTAAAAATGCAGGCAGTTGACTAGTCATAAGCATAAACTATCAAAAGATTCAAAACACCTATAAAAAAGAAGTCAGATACTGGGAAACTACAAAGAACAAACTAGAGTCGTCAGAACACATGTATACACCGGCAGAGATACATGTGCAATTGAAAATTTGTCTTTAGAGGGATACCACCTCCAATATCTATATAGAGGTATGAGATATGGGCCATGTAGAAAGAGAACTAAGTCAACATCATAGAACAGCATCTATTTACATATGTTTTTGCCAGACTTCTTATTTTTCTCTACTTCTGCACAGATCTCCCAGCTGGCATTTAAAAGGAAAAAATAAAGCAGTATACATCACCAATTTCCACTTGTTCAGTAGCAATGTGTTCCTTCTTCACTAAAAATTCTTTAGTGCCTATGATATCAACTTTTAAAATCTTGTGTCAATACCAATATGGTCCTATTTTCACTTGTGTCAATACCCTGAATTGCAAATTAGTACCTGTATGAAAATTCTTTTTTTTGTTTACAACCATTTTCATTGCAATCAAATGCCCAGGGGATGGACATCCCAAAGAATCAAGAAATGAGACCATGGCACTAATCTGAGGAACTTAATAATAGTTGAAAGTCAAGTAAGGATAGTCAGGTAAGGATGAACAAGTTGAAAGACTTCAGTTAACTAGGTGTCTGAGTAATATTTTTAAAGGCAATGTTATTCAAGATAATAGAGGAGCAGGCTCTAGTGATTAAGGAGGCACTTAATCATTACAGGGAAATTGCAATGTCCACCCCCCTCGAATTTAAAAAAACATCCGCATTCTGCCCCTCGCAGTCTCCAGATGAAGAGAATATTTGTAATTTCTGATTCTCATTTGCATTTGAAACAGAAGAATGCAATAAAAGCAGGCAAACTGGTTCAATAATATCATAAACTGCAACCTCTAAAACCAATGCTTTTCAATTATGTCACTCAAACCCAGTATGCCGCGGATTAGTTTCAATATAGCTATCTTCACAAGATGATATACCTTGGTGCATGCTATTTGCCGATGACATTGTCCTTATCAATGAAACATAGAATGGGGTTAATGATAAGTTAGAAAAATAGAGAGAAGTTTTAGAAGTCAAAAAATTTAAAATAAGTAGGAGCAAAACAGAGTATATGGTTAGCAACTTGAGTGGTAAAAAGAGAATTAATGAAGTGAAAGTTAAGTTAGATGGAGAAGAAATACCTCAAAAGAAAATATTTTGGTCCCAAGGATCAATCATTAATCAAGATGGAGAGATTGGAAAGGATGTTAATCATAAAATAAAATTAGGTTGGATGAAATTGAAGAGTACACCTGAAGTGATGCGTGATCGACATATACCAGTAAAGATAAAGGAAAATTTTTAAAGGATAGTTGTTAGCCTGCGCTATTGTACGGAACCGAGTATTGGGCTACAAAGAAAGAATACACTAACAAGATGAGTGTAGCGAAAATGAATGCTTTGGTGGATGTGCGATAAAACTAGAAGATAAGATTCACAATGAACAAATACGAAAAACGGTTAAAGTAGATCATATAGTAGAGAAAATGAGAGAACCGCCTAAGATGGTTTGGTCAAGTACAACGTAGGCCTCTTAGTGCTCCAGTTAGGAAGTGTGATGAGATTAATCTAAACCAAGCTAGGGGTAGGCCAAAGTTAACTTGGATATCGGCAATAGGAAAAGACATGAAAATTTGTGATCTGTATGGTGACTTGGTATTGGATCGCGTGGAATGGAGGAAAAGAATTCATGTAGCCGACCTCATGTGATTGGGATTAAGGTTTTGTTGTTGTTATATAGCTATCCTTCACAACTCTGCCATCTACCCACCCACCCCCCTGTCCAACATCGTCACTTCTAATTGATCAGTCATCAATACTCACCAACTACTAAACTGTAGGTCCCTCTGTGGCTCCCTCCCTCTTCCTCTCCCTCAGTGACCATAGTAATTCAAGATGACTTATCTAAAGCACAAAGACTTCGCTATATAATACACTCATACATGAAATAGTGTAGGACACAACTTTAAATAGATATGAGATAAATAAGTAAATAATAATAATAAAAATAATAAATAAAGTAAAGGAAATTAACCTTCAAATGGGCCTCCTTTTTCGAAAGAAAGCAACAGCCATACAACAATTGTATTCAGACTACCATATCTTTTGTACAAGTCACAAAACACTGGGACTTAACTACACCTGTTAGATTATGTAGATCAAACTTTAAGCTGCCAAGGACAAACTAGGAATCTACACTCATAGACCCAACTCTGAAAATAACACACAAAAGTTGTTACTAGAAATATTAATCAATGTAAGTATTTTGGTCAAAGTCACCTTATAGAAGGTTTCTTGATTGGATTAGGATTATGCAAATCTTGGCAGTGTGTTTCAGTGTCTCTTAAACACCATGCTGCTTCTTGTGAGGTTCCTGAAAACCAGTTGATCAGATTCAGATGGGTACAATTTTTCATCAAGTAATAATTAGTACAACAGGCATTGTTTAGGTGTGCACAAGTATTCGATAAAAGGTGAAAGAGAGTAGCATATTTACCTGACACATTAGCTAATTTTCCACTGGCACCTTCCATCCAATGAGTAGTGCTAGAATAGACTGATTTCATCGCAAATTCAGCAGCATCTTCATTGCCATGGAGAGGTTTGTCTCTGCTTTTTGTTGATTTTGATGGAATAGCTATGGAATTCTTTAACTTGTTACTAACATAGTTGTATGCTCTCCTTAGGTCTTGATTCATTCCAACGGAAGTACTGAGCTGATCGTGATTAGGATACTCCACTACTTTCCTTACTGCAAGCATTTGCAATTTCTTATCCTCTAAACAAGGGTCTATAACAGTGCCCTTATTATTTGCCGACATGATGGCTCTACTGGGAACAGAGATTGAAGCCATAGAGGAGAAACCCACTGAGATTGATTGTGAAGGGAGAATTGGTCCAGAATCCATGGGAAGTGAACTAACTGATCTAAGAAAGCCGTGACCATAATATCCATGGCGCCCATGCTTAGATATCTTCACAGGATCACCGAAAGGGATCCTGCCATCAGATGAATCAGCCCGCATGTCAGATAGGTTTTGGAAATGAGAACTCTTCTCACATGTAGTCAAACAAGTGTTGTGACTAGCTGTACCAAATCCATAAGAAGATATAAGAGTTCCCACAGACTTTGTTGGACGCCACAAGTCCATTTCATGCGCAACAAAAGCAGCATGTGCCCCTTTATCTTTTTCCATATTCTTCTTGGCAATTCCCATTTCATTAATGTTGGATTTTGTTTCAATTGCATCACCTTTCATGCACAGAAGGCTTATAGGATCACACTTGGCAGAATTAAGAGATTCACAAAGCTGCTGCTTAGGCATAACATGATTGCCATTATATATGTTGATGGAAACGTTAGATTGCAGTTTTCCTGCCGAGGGACTTTCTAAGTGAGCAAGAAACGTTGAAATAGCAGAACTTCTAGCCACGGCATTGGGCAATTGCTCTGCTCTAACAGCATCTTTAGCAGTATGGGATTCAGACGCATGCTTTACAAAGTTTATCTTGCTTTGCTCTATTGTTGTCTTTGATCTGGCGGCATGAGCAACATTGTTAGCATCCTGCCTGCTTTTATCCATAACCTGGGCACTGCCTGCTGCATTTAGAGAAAACAAGTCATTATCCAATAAAGGTCGCCCGGAAGAAGTGGGGGGAGGGGGGATGAAATGGGCCAAGCAGTACAAAAAAGGAGCTTTGAGACAAGAAATTTGTTCAACTCACACTTATGAGTTAGTGTCTCTAAAAGTTGTTTTGGGATATGGTCCTTTGAGCTAATCAGACGAGTCCCAGAGGCTGGTACACTTGAAACCGACGTCTGATTCTGCAGAGATGGTTGCCCAAGTCTCAACTCAAAGTTGGAGGATACTGCAGTTCTGTCCTGAATATCACCCCTCCTTAGATTGTTGAATTCCACAAAATCAGAGTGCTTACCAGGGGATTTTACCTTCTGCATATTTCGAAGGGAAACAAAAGAATTTTCACTCTTCGAAATTGAACCAAAGTATGTTGAGCTGGCCTGAAAACCATTATCTTGGCCACTAACAAATTTCGGCATTGGTGAACACTCAAGCATGGAGTGCTCTGTAATCTGATTAGCTACCACAGTTTGCACATTGTTCTGTGAAGTACCAATGAAATGATTGAAAGAATTACGACTATCTTGAGCATTCCCTTGACTTTTACGTACGACCTCATTAACCAATTTTTGACCTGTATTAAGTTCATTTGAAAATACCCCATCCATTTTTTGCTCTCCAGATGAAAGAAAAGCTCTAGAAGAACCAACCACATTAAGCAATTTTTCACATTGAATGGTGTTGGGCGCACTTCCCTTACTTTTCACCAAGCCAGCTGCTCCTGAGAATCCTTCAGGCCAGTCCCATCCATGGTGGTCTTCTCGAATCCTAATCTAAAGCATGATAAAAACATCACCACCCAGTGTTATTGGTGCTTCAAAAACATGTCAATAAGAAGTACAGTGTTTAATAATGAAGTTAAAGAAAAATGCATGGTAGAAAAGCATAAGCACCATTATGCCGGTATACAGATAATTCATAAACGGGGAAGGGGAACATCTCTCTGCCTACAAGTTATTCATGTTTACTTCAAGTGTACCCAATTGGGCATACATACGTAATCATAACGCCATCAGATTATGGAAAATAAAATATAGGCTATTTTACTTTTGATAAACAATTACCCTAGGCCATACATCACTATAAGCTCTTTAGAGGCATCCAAATCACTGTCTACTTGGTCTTACAAAGCACCTCCGTAACCTAGGTTATCTTCCGAATCTGAAGGTTTTCTACCTTACCACACACGAGGATTGATATTCCAGCTCGTAAAGAAAATTAAAATGGGGCATGCCCAACATATACTGGGTTAAAAATTGCAGTAAAACAAGGGAGAAAGAGCTGATAGATACAGCAAATGAAGACTGAATTGAATCTTCTTTAATTCAACAAATGTGATCTGAAGTTCATGTCAGAGATTACAGATTTACAAGTCACCACTCAGCATCAAACACCTGCATGCTCTCTTGGATATATCCTTGTCCTAACTGAAGGCATTACAACATGCAGATGGATTTGAGAACTATAAGCATGTATGAAACCACATCTGACTCTGAACAAGTTTTGAAAAACAGAAGAGAAGGGGCATAAGAGAGAGAGAGAGCTGTACTTTAGGTGCATCTATACACATGCTAGTATATTTATCATGCAGGGCATATTTAGCACCTGATAGTATATGATGGCTTGAGACTCTGAACTTGCCAGTTAAGAAGCTCCCATTGGTACATGGCCTATGGTTAAGATAGGAACCCCCTACTGCTGTTCATATTGAATACAGATGGTTCATCATCTAATAACTTGTGCAGCGGAGGTGCTGTGATCGGAGATTTCAAGGGTGATTTTGTAATGGATTTTTCAGCTAACTACAGAGTTGGATCAAATATGTCAGGGGAGTTGAAGGCTTTGAAGGAAGGTCAAGAGTTATGTACGGAGCTTAATCTGATAATGTGGTAGTAGAATCAGATTCCAAAGTTGCAGTTCAAAAGCTATATCAGGTGTGGATCAATTTCCATGGCACCATCGATCTACTTTGCGTTTGTGTGCACAATTTGCAAATCAGTTTCAAATTCATCATGTGTTTAGAAAATGTAGGATGACTGCTGATAATCAGGCTAAGGATGGGCATTCACATCAGGGTTTGGTAATGCACTATAATAGGAATCAACTTCCTGCAAATGTCTTGACTGTTTAAAAAGATGTAGATGGAGTCTTTTATCATATACAATGAAATAAGGTAAGCTTTCTTGTTTTATTTAGAGGTTATTTATCTCATTGGTGTAGGAGAATAATGTAGTAAGGGTCAGCTTTCCTGGTTCTCCGCTTTTTGTAGGGCCCAGGCTGGATTGCCTCCCCCCCCCCCCCCTTTATTTTTGATCAATAAAACTTTGCAGGGTGTAATCCCTGTTTCTTGAAGGAAAAAAAAAAAAAGGAAGAACTAAAGCACAAAGAGACATACGCATGAATAATAGCAGCATTGCCCACAAGATTGGGATTAAACAAAAGCAAATGTATTGCATAGGAGAAAAGATAATTAAAGTTTAAGCATCTAGAATGGAGCATGGAATTTTGATACATTGCTGAAAGCGAAAACCGACTTGAATCCTTACCCCAAACTTGTGGAAATAGACCTTTATCCACTGAGCAATGGTCTCACCACTATCCATATGGACAACATCTCCAGGGTTTACATCTAACAAACCTGAATGCTGTAGACATGTTGCAGTTTTTATTGCACAATGACATAATAATTGATCAAAGAGAAAATCAAGCTTTGTGTGATATGATATCTCATGAAAATATATCAGCGAAGTACCTCAGAAAATTGGGAGATAGACATATGTAAACCATGACATGAACAAACAACACCAAGTAGTCCAGTACTGCTGAGAAGCAAAGTGCCACCTTGCCAAAGAATAAAAAACAGCAATCAGATCTGAAGAGAAAATTTTGCAGTGGCTTAGGCACCAGGGATTGACAACAGAAATGGAGGTATAAGTACTCACTTGCATGCAAACAGAACACACGAGGGCAACCACTTGTGAAATGAGATGATTGACAATGGGGAAAGGAGTTTGCTTGCAAAATTTGGGATGTTTGGGGAACTGCACTATGAACCTTACTTATATGACTTGGTCTTGGAGTACTACATGACCCTGCCCTTAGAGAAGGAAAACCCTTTCCTTGTTCAATACCACAAAAAACTTGATGGTTGACTAACTTAGCATGCCCTGAACTTTGACAATTTACGTTTGCAGCCTTAAGTACCTTATGTAAGCAAGAAGAGCTTCGACCAGCACGTGCCACCATCTTCGATGATACAGGTGAACAAGTATCGACTCCAAGTTTAAGGCAGTGATTAGCAGGATTTTGCATAATAGGCACAGAAGGTGCAAGTGAAGCTCCAGTTCTGGGAGCACCAAACCTAAAACTACTACTATAGTCAGGAATCAGCGGCTGCTGTGGATCATTTTGCAACAAAGGTGGTGGTCCAGAGAGGAGCGATAGGAATGAACTTCTTTGCTCAGGAGCAGCCAAGTTGTAAAACCCTGAAGTTGAAGTAACTGTAAATGCGGGCTCAAGCATCACTTTACATATTGATGAATCTGGGTCTTCCATGGCATATAGGTAAGAGGTATGACCTGCATTCTGCATCTAAACACAGAAAAAAATTATTCAAATTTGATACCACAGATAAAGAAACTGTCTCCAACAGACATGTCTGACTTGCCTTTCCCAACTAAAGAACTTAACACCTAATCAAAAACGGATGATAAGAGCAAGAAATCAGCAATCTGTATCACGTGCATATATGCAAAGACGCGAGCTTTTTATCTCAGACTTACTTTGCATTCACAACTGCTCATTCCAAATAAAGTAGTCTTTTCCTTATCAAATACCAAAGTCAATTTCCTCCCATACTTCTTCTTTGGCAACAATGTAGTTCAAACGCCCTATAGAAAAATCCTAATTAGTGACAGGTTGTACTACTTTGTAAGATGTGTAAGCCATTCAAGCTACGCAGTTTCTTTCCAATATCAGTAGTTCTCTCCATGCAGATTTTTTATGAGCAGTCAAAATGGCTTCCCTCATATTGTCATGAGAAAAGGACAAAAACAAAAAGAAGAAAAAAGGAAGGAAAATCACTTTGACCCATTCAAAATATGCTGAGAAACCACTCTAATAGATTACAAAATGGCAAAAAGCACTCTTGGGCCATTGATACACATAGGCCACTGAAATTTCAAGTTATTCATCCTTGTCCCTGAACTCACTTAAACATGAAAACAATCCCATTTTTGGATGTTTGTTTGAAAGTCTCCACTTTACCCATTCAATCTGGCTATCAAACTGCTACTAGTTTCTACTATTTTTAATATTTTGCCAAAACCATAAAACATTTGTACTAATATAATTCTATTTTGAACACTTCTATTTCGTGATTATTACACTTTTATCTCATTTTCTATCAAAAAATTCACCTCCTGTTTTGCTTCTTTTTCATTTATTATTTATTCCTTTTATTAATATTCTTTATCTATCATTCATTTCCCAAAAAGAAATATCTTTCTCCTATGTTTTCCTCTCTCGCTTTTGACTTCACTGAAAAAGAACAAAAGCATTTACGAAGAAAAAATCAAAAATCAGACATCAAATTTGGATTTCCAGTCTTCTTCTTTTATCCTACTTTGCAGAATAATACAGGGGGCCCCCATTCTTCACCCCATATCCAGAGTTATTCCTGTCAACTTTGGTGATATATAAGCGGTATCAAACAAGGGGATTGAAGATGGAAAGTGTTGCGAATCTCGTGTAAACACTGTCCTTAAGTGATAAACGCCCCCACTATTTGCTGCAAGGTTAATGGTGTTCCACTTCTAGGATTAGATTGCACCCGAGGAATGTCGAACAGCAACTTTCGAAATTCCTGCTTAAGAATTTAAGAAAGTTGTAGAGTAAGAGAGAGTAGAAATGAGAGTGTTCCAGTGTCTCAAAACACTGCAAGAATACTCCTTATATAGGCCCTGACATACCACTTCCAAATGGTTGCAACAAAAGGACACAACCATTGAAATTTGAAATTCCAGAAATTTTCGCTATAGCACTCTATTTCCGCTATAGCGGAAATTTTCGCTATGGCACTCCAAAAACTGCTATGGCGAAATTTCTTAAACGTCGTGTCTTTTATCTTTTCAAAAAATGTGACCGTTGCCGACTTCCGCTATAGCG